>WYDF02051887.1:0-12071 GCA_009867245.2 Adranes taylori
AGTGTTTCATTTTACCCTGCCCTCTTCTTAGTTCTCCTAATATATGAGATTCCTCTTTTGAACTGATTGTTATATCGTATTCGCTAGGTTCCATTTTCCTGGACTGGTCCGTTGATTATCTTAAGGATTTTATACTCCCGCATATCCAATGCTCCTTCTGCTATTTTGTTGAGTACCTATGTCTCACTACCATGGATGACAACTAACTTGATTACTGTACTCTTAGGAGCTTGAAACTGCATTAATTTTCTTGTTTAATTCTGTGTCTGTGTCTAGATTCCAGGTACTTAAAGTTGTTGACATTTTCAAACACTAAACAATTGATAGTTAGGTTATCACTGTTTAATTTTTCATGGGATAATAGAATAATTTTGTTTATCCAATGTTAACGTATAGGTCTGTTTTCCTTGATTCTTGCTCAATTTTTTCATATGCTGTGGACACGGCTCTTACCATTCTTCCCAAAATTACTAGATTATTAGCATAGGATAAATATTATACAGGCTGATTTTCAGCATACCCGATTGAATAGGATTTCTATCTCGTATTAAACGTCCCAGTGCACCTTCTTTGCCATTACTGTTTCAGACAACTTGTTCAGACAAAAGTAAGTATGATTAGGAATCACCTGAGTGAAGCCTCCTGTTTACCTGAAATTGGTTTGAGAATTCATTTTGGGCTTTAATGTTGCAGCTTGAGTATCACACGTGAGTTCTCTGGTAATCTTATCTCATTTAGAGTTTAATGAATAGATGAAGAGGATTTCTTTATAGGTAGCGGTTGCATAGATGGTGTCAGGGATGGGCATTACCTTTAGAGGCCATGGAGGGGTCCGTAGTGTACTATGTGATAATGAATCATACAGCGAGAGAATATTTGGAATAAGTAAAAATTGGCGATAGAATATAATCTGACTACTTTCCTGTGAAATCGCAGTAGAAATTTGGATTGAATGGCAAGAGAGATGTGAAAAAAGAAGACAAAAGGAGATAAGAGAGTAAAAGATATGCCTAGTGTGAGACGAAAAAACAGAGAATAAAAGAGACGTAGATATAAGGATAGAGTAGATGAAGTAGTGGTGAGGGAAAAGAGGAAGTGATTGAGGTATTAAAAAAAGTAAGAGAAGGTACAAAGTCTCGGCAAGAGGCGAAGAACAATTGGAAAAAGAAAAGTATAAGATGTAAGGAAAGGAGAGTTAAGGAAGAAGAAAAAATAATTGACAATTTAAAGAATGAAAGGAATTGGAATTATGGATTGAAAAGGATTGGGGATTGAGGTTTGGGGTTATTTAAGGAAAAGAGGGTTGTCTGGAGCTGATAGAGAAGACTGCATCTTACAATTGAGTGAATGGGAGGAGAAGTGTAGAGAGGAAATGGGAGAAAGTAGGAATGTGGAAATTGGAGTAGATGCGAACGAATGCACAACGTGGAAAAACGAAGAAGAAGTAGAAGATGATATTAGTGAAGAGGAGGTGAGAGAGGAGATTAGAAAAATACAAAAGTGGAATTGCAGCTGGATCGGGCCAGGTGCCGATGGAGGTATGAGGATGTTTGAAAGATAGTGGTACAGTAAGATGTATGAATGCAGTGTGAATGGATAAAAGTAGGATTCCGGAAGAATGGAAGGAGAGAGAGATGGTATACAAAAGAGGGGATAAAAGGAAGAGTGAAAGCAAAAGGGGCGAGAGCATTATGAATGGATTACACTGAATGTTTGGTACAATTGTAAACAAACCCTGGAGAAGGAAGGGAAAGAAAAGAAAGTACTATCTAATACGCAAAGGGGCTTTATAAAGA
Organism: Adranes taylori; assembly: GCA_009867245.2. Classification (NCBI taxonomy): domain Eukaryota; kingdom Metazoa; phylum Arthropoda; class Insecta; order Coleoptera; family Staphylinidae; genus Adranes; species Adranes taylori. Next base: position 1,797 of record WYDF02051887.1, read on the forward strand.
GAAGGAGAATAGCGGACAACATTGTAACAATAAATTATTTGATGCAGCAAGAAATTAGTTGGAGACAAGTTATATTTGTTGTTTGTTGATGTCAAGTCTGCATTTGAAAACATAAGTAGGAAAAGGGTATGGAAGAGAATGTATGAAATGGGAATTTCAAAGAGGTTCATAGGCATCAGTAGTGGAATGTATGAAGGGTCTAAAATAAGGGCACAATTGGTGAGCCAGTATCAGGGTGGTTTGATCTAAGGAGAGATGTGAGGCAAGGGTGTCCTTTGAGTACTTGTTTATTTAATATATACATGGCAAATCTGGAGGATGTGTTAAGGATGGGACAAGCAGGAGGCTTGATTGTAGGAAAGGAAATGATGAGGTCATTAAGCTATGCTGATGATATTGTATATATGGTGAATAGGAAGAATGAGATAATAGAACTGATTCAGATGGTAAACAAGCATATGTTTAAGAGAGGGTCAGCGATCAATGTAGAGAAAACGGAAATGATGGTGTGCAAGAAAGGAGGTAGAGACAGCAGACAGGATGTTTTTAAAATTGGAGGAAAACAAATTGAGAAGGTAAAAAGCTATAAAGATCTGGGATGTTTATTGCGTCAGAATGCATCATGTAGGGAGCATGTTAGAATGGTTGCAAAAAAAAGCGATGGAAAGAATGAGGTATGTGCGGGAGAGGAACTTTGGGAAATCTGTGAAATGAGGACAAGAATATTAGATATGTATATGAAGAGTATAATGCTGTATGGGGCGGAAGTTTGGGGAGTATGTGAAAGGTATGAAATTGAAAAGGTGCCATTAGGATGCTTGAAATGAATATTAGGACTGGAGAGGTCTACGCCAGATGAGATAGTGTTGGATGAATTTGGTAGGTATAAATGTTGGATGGCTACAAGAAAATGATGAACTTTAAAAGAAAGATGTTAATAGGTGAGGATGACAGACTGGCAAAGAAAGTATATATGGTAGGCATGAATGAAATGCGTGCAGAAGGGTATACGAACAAATGGTTTAGGACAAGAAAGAAAACATATGAAAGAATCGGTTGTCTTGAGAAAGGGTATGAGAAAATGTTTGATGGAGTGGGGATTGTTGGGGAGGTGAATAAATTAATGAAGAATGTAGAGCTGCAAGAAAGAGATATGACAATAAGAAACAGCAGATACAATACAAGATACTAAGACATAAGAAGGGTTTAGGTGTGGAAGTGAGGAGCGAGGAAATAGGTACTGGATGAATGAGGATGGAGTATGTGTAGGATATGCGTAAAAAGGGAGGAAAGATAGGAACATTTGATAAGGGGATGTGAAAGGCTCGTATGGGGTGAGAGTGAGAGGATATTAGCTGAAAATATAAGGGTTAGTTTGGGACATAAAGGAGGCGGGTTGAAGATAATGGAGAAAATTAAAAGGAAGGATAGATAGGATAAAATAGGAAGTAATTGCACAGCAAGATAGAGAGCTTAAGTCCATTACCCTTCCATTAATACAAGAAAGTAGTTTCTGGTTTTTGATTGTTATTGGAGGTTTACGATATTTAAATTTTAAGTTTTAGTATTAATTAAGTATTGTTATTGAAACTGAATATGCCAATAAAGGTCTACCTATCTATCTATGTAGAGTTGTTGGACAGGTACATTGTATTCATAGAACTTTTCTAGTATTCATCGTAATGCAATATTGTTGTCAGGTATTTCTAAATCAACTTTGATAATCCAGAGTATCCATTCCTCATATGGCTCTAAACGTTTTGCAAGGATTTTAGTGAATTTATTTGTATCCTAAGTTAAGCGGCAATATGTGTAGCACAACTTGACTCTCTACTTGTGTATTAGGCACAACAACAGTACCTTCCATTTTCAGTCATCATTTCTACTTGCCATATCCTTAACATCAGTTGGTGAATTTCGTTGTGTAAGTAATGTCCACCATATTTTAATTGTTTCTTTGGTTTCAATCAAGCTCCGTTCTTGTTATATAGTTCAGGGCCTGACAAATAATACTCTTCTTCTTCTTCTTCTTCTTTAGTTCATTTCTCACCTGTTTCATTCAAAATGTAATGAAGGTTAAATACATGACATAAACTCAAGTTTATTTACTTTAATAGAAGGAAGGCCTTTAAAAATTGAGCACAAAGCCATATTTCAATGTCAGTTAAAAATTCATTATAATAAAAAAAATTATATATGTCAGATTTTTTTTTGTGTATATCATCGATCTGTTTGAATTTTGTAACATTAAAACATTATTAATTTACAAATGCTTTTTGGTATTCGTCCAAGAAATTATTTTAAATGCTAGTGCAGTCGCGAGTGATCTTGAACACAACAAACAGCACATATTATGATGCGTCTAGCTCTAGCTCCCTAGTCATTTCTAGATTATTTTATTAAAAATCACATACATCATACGCATCACTAAAAATAAATCGACACGAACACATTTGGAAAACGAAATTCAATTGCCTAAATATATCATTTAGACAGTAAGCATTCGCTTTTTAAATGCATTATTATCAAAACCTATGACCACATCAAAGAAAAGTGATTTTACATAAACACAAAATTATTTATAAATAAAACATGTGGTCATAACTTTATTAATAGTGCATTCTAAAAGCGAAAGATTACAAATGTCAACCACTCGAGGGTTAAGTACTTACTATTCAAACCTAAAGAGAATGCTGAAGAGATCATTTAAAAAAATATTTTGATCGTTATCAAAATTCCTCAAAATATTCAAAATTTAGGACTTCACTTTCGAATGAATATACTTATATATAAACGTCTAGCTTTGTCCGTCTGTCTGGAACGCTTTTCAGACTTATTATATCATAAGTTTGTTGTCACGTTTAGTTTTCATTCAATACTGGCAGTGGCGTGCATTTAAATTTTTTTATTATATTAGATTATATTATATAACTTAATTTTCTATTTTACTCTGTGTGAACCAATAAAATCCAAAAAAACCATAAATTTCAATATAGACGCATATAGTTTATTACTATTAATAAAAGAATTCAAGTATATAAATAAACGTCGAGCTTTGTCTGTCTGTCTGTCTCTCTGACCGTCTGTCTGGAACGCTTTTGATACTTATATATAAACGTCTAGTTTTGTCTGTCCGTCTGTCTGGAACACTTTTGACCCAAGTTGAACCAAGTTTCTTTGGGTTTCGAAAAACACTGGTAGGAGCCAAATAACCCAAGTTTTTTCGGTTAGAAAAAAGTTAGTAGGGGTCAAATAACGCAACTCCCATGGGTTAAAAAAGGTAGGGACAAATAACCCAACTTCTTTGGGTTATGGAAAAATGTAGGTAGGTTAGAGGGCAAATAACACAAGTCTTTTGGGTTACGAAAAAAGTCGTCAGGGGTCAAATAACCCAACTATTTTGGGTTACGAAAAACGCCGGTAGGGGTCAAATAACCCAACTCATTTGGGTAAATAAAATACGACGGGTTATCATCTAGTCTTATAATAAAAATATAAAATAGACTTACTGAATTGTGGACCATTTGTTAGAATCCTCTCCTTCAAGTTGAACATCTTCAAGAACTTTCTGATCCGCTTCGTTCGACATGATTTTATCAGATTCAATGTTGTGTTCCAATTCCTCGATTTCAAGTGAATTAGGTCGAATAATTTCATATCCGGCATCGTCTTCACTTACATTATCTTTTTGTCGTTTCTTAAAAGACACCTTTTTCTTCAATTTGGAAGATCCATTTAATTCACCAGCATCGGTGATATGTTGAGAATCTATTGGCGAATCACAAGGAACATTTTCCATTCGTTTAACATGTTCAGTTTCTTTTAAGCCATCCTCTTCGTCAATCAACATCTTTACTGTTTCATTTTCTTCTTCCTCAGTAAGATTACTAGTTTCTTTATTATCGTCATTTGGTTCCTGCGTAGATTTCTGCTTTAGTTCCGTATGTTCAACATTTGCTGGCAATTGAGCTGCTTCTTTTGCAGGATCTTCAATAGTTTTAATGATCTTATCTCTTTTAGTTTTTTGTAATATTGCTTCTTCTCCAGCATCTGATACAATAGCTTCATCTCTACCTAAGTTATTATTTACTAATACATTTAAATCTGGTTTTGGCTCATGTAGAGTAATAACTTCTTGTAACTTTAATTTATCATCATCAGTTTCTCCTACAATTTCATTGCTGTTCACACCTTCATTATCAACTTTTTTATCATCTGTGGGTTCTTCATCCTCAATTTCCTCAATTATGACACCTTCTTTGTTATACTCCTTTCTTTTCGATTCGGGCGAATATTTATCAACAACATCACGAGCTATGGTCTTTAATTCATCCAAGCATCTACCAAAAAATACGCTATCAGATTCGGATGGTGTTTCTGGAACACCTCTATCCACTAAAATTTCATCATCCGATGGAGCTGTAAGAATAATTAATTGTACACCATCTGGAGTATCCATTGGCGTTTCTAGTGTATCAACATCACTAGTTTCTTCCTTAATTGGACTTGGTTTTCGATTCGTTTCTTGTTTTACTTCTTCAAATTCTAAATAAGAGAATTCATCTGTTTCACCAGGAGGTGGTTTTAACGGTATATGGATATAGACTGGATCATTAGTTAGTTTGGGAATTAGAGATTGTTGTTTCTTAGTTTCTTTTTTAGGTTCTTCAGCTGCATCATCATCTGTTTTCTGTTTCTTATTTTTCTTTTTAGTAGCATTTATTATAGTATCTGATTTCGAAAATGGCCATTTTGGTAATTTAATATTTTCAGCCGCTTCTTTAAGCCGTTTTATAACGCCCAGTCTTGATAAGCTATATCTGGATACTCGGCTGTAACTGCTATCTATGGAACGTTTACGTTTTCGTTTTGGATTGGGTTCTTCCGATTTAGCTCTAGGTCGTTCCTCTGGCTTACTGCTAAGTGGACTTACAGTAATTTCATATTTCCTACTTTTTGAAACGCTTGGTAATGATTCATCTAAATTTACAACTTGCAAATTATTTCCAGGAGCATCTTCTATATCCACTTGTTTTTCATCTAATGGCTGTTGAACTTCTTCACTATGGGCGTTCGTTGTGGGAATTACAGCTGTAGCTTCAGGTATCGTCAGATACATTTCATTTAATGATCCTTTGATGAGACGTTGTTCCGGATGAGTTTTTGCATGTTCAATATCTGAGGAGCTGCGTGTCTTCCTAATCGATTGCATGATTTTGAAATCGTTTGGATCGACTTGTTCGTTGAAGACCGGTTTGTAGATGTGGGTCCAAGGGTAGGCACCTTTTAGACGCGAACGCCTCACGTCTTCCCACTTGTAGGTCTTGATGGGTAATGGTGGTGCGGTTATAACTGTATAAATAAGTAAAAAATTAAATGTAATACAAGTAGAATTGATTTTATTAATATATTCGTGAGAAAAGCCCTGCAGAGATTACTTAGTTTAGATTTTCCATCTTTTATGGCAAACAAGATTTTAAAGGTAGTACAATTTTGTTTCAAGGTCAAATTATTCAGAACTTTGATCGAGCGTTTATTAACTTGCTTAAACAACGCTTAGTCACGTAAGGATTAAAGAAGGTTTCGATACAAGAAATTTTAAAAAAATTATACGTTAACCGTTCTCAAGAAAATAGGCTGCTAGTATATGTTGCGATTGCGATTTTGAAACAAGTTTTTTAAATTGAAAACGCGGCAAAGTCGCGTTCTTTACATCAGGGAAGAATTAACAGTGGAAAATTTTGTTATTTTTAACGTCGTATCTTAACTTAAAAGAAAAAACATATTTGATAGTTCTTTTTTAGAGGTAATAATTCTATATGCTCAAACCCAGAAACGGATTTAAGGGGAGTCGCTGGAGTCTCGCGCTCCTGACTCCGCCGTTTTAGGGACCGAAAGCACCTAAACTGTACACTTTATTATTAATGTAAGGGGTCCAATATTTTCTTCTGCGACTCGACCCTTAATCAACCTGAAGCCCCATCTGTTTCACCTATTGTCACATAATGCTACATCCCGTTAAAACTCATCCAATTCTCCCGGGATAAAAGCAGAGCTAACTTCAAGTTTTATTTAGGAATTAGACTGAATTAATTAATATTTTAGGGGTTTCTGAATATACATACACCGATAAATCTTTAATTAGATAATAATTATTAGAGCCCTTGCTTGAATAAGGCCAAAGATTTAACCTTACTAAAACAAGTACGGCTCAAGAATTAAAATAAACTACAAATAAAACGCAACAAGGTTTTAAACACTGTATTGATTTACAACAAATAATCGTTTACACTAGCATAATTTATTACACAGCTTACCGCAAAATTAAATGGAATTAATACATTTAGGGGGAATTTACAATGAATTCATACAGATCGGTAGGCTGACAACATAATAACATACAGTGCAATTTCGATTAGTTAACTTTTTATAAAGATTAATATGCCAACGAAATATTTTATTATTAATGCACATATAAATATAAAAACTCGTGATCAACATCTACACAAAATTTAATTGTTTGTTAGCTTATTTTTGAAATGGAAAATTAGTTACAATGAAATCATTTATTAACTGAGAATAAAAATCAAAAGAGCTTGAGGTGATCAATGTCTTTAACCAAAATATTTAATAAAAATAAATGTCGACTCACATTTGTACTTCAGACATGATTCTCACAAAAAATCGTGTACTTTTTATATACCAGGTGGACGAACCTGGTATATAAAAAAATTAATGTGTCCCACTCTTACTTAGACAATTTAATTTTTCACTGATCTCTTTCGCAAAAAAACTGATTTACGCTTGTAACTACCTCGGTTTTCTTTTCTTCCCCAATTCTTCCACTCTGCGGAGAAGTTTAATCCCCTCGCGGACCCCAAAAGATGCTAGCCGTGTGCAGTATTTATTTTGCACGTCTCCAATAAATCGCGTTAACCTTGGATTTTATATTTAAAATATTTCATGTTTACATTAGAATCTAAGAAGTGAATACATGTAATATCTTTTTGAAGTTACCCTATTATGTGTACAAATTTCTTCATATTGCAAATTGTACACAGAGTGATGTTTCAGATAGTGATTTTAGGTGATGTTTTATTTTTATTTTTATTACACGTCCTATGTCTAACTTAAAATGTTTTTTGTCTAACTTAAAATGTCTAACTTAAAATGAGATATTTCTAATTTTGTAAGACAATTCTCATTTTTTTTTATTTATTAATTCGATGGAGTAGACCGTGCAATAAGAAATCTATTTTGTAATTGATTTTGTATTTTTACTTATTTATTGATAGATATGTAAGAAAAAAATAGCTGCCCACGGTAGTAGATACTGAGGTTTCAATATATGTCTCATTAGTAATTAAATATGATTTCCATTAATTATTTTGTATTTAACGAAACGCGTAAAATAAAATTATGATTTGAACAAATGTCTAACAGATACAAATTAAAAAATATTAACCGTGACGATTATATTGAAATAAAAAGAAGGCGCAACAAAAGGTGCACCTACAAAAACTGTGCAGCCCACACTGGTCAAAATAACTGAGTCACACGTTTTCGGTGTGGGCTCATTTAAACTGTTTTTGTAGATGTACCTTTGGCTGCATCTTCAATTTATTTTATATTTTGTATTTGTTATTCATTTGTTCAAACAATAATCTTATTTTAAATGTTTCGTTTAATACAAAATATTATTAATAGAAGTCTTAATAACTATGAGACATAAATTGAAACCTCAGTGTTCAGTATATTTACTACTTTGGAGAGCTATTTTTGAAAAATTTCTATCGATAAATAAATAAAAGTTTAAAATCAAGTACGAAATGTACTCCATCGAATAAAAAAATCCAAAAAAGTTAACAATTGTCTTACAAAATTAGAAATATCTCAAAAACAGTCGAAGTTTTTGAAATACGACATTGAAGGTGGTTCACAAAAATGAATGGGGTAGGATAAGTGTACCAATTATCCACCGGTGCCTAATATCGTCTACGTATATTAAACACAGTAAAGTATATTAAACTGGGTATCATCCAAAAGTATCATTATTTTGAAAAATACTGTTTGGTGAGCTTTACAGTGGAGTGCTTTACATTTATGTATTAACTGAGCTCTGTTCCTAATATCACCTAGGTAGGCCATATTTTGATCACTAACTTTTATTTAGAACTTTTACAATAAAAAAAATGCACCAGGTCTTCTATTATAGATGCTCATCATCTTTTCATCTTATAATTGTTGATTTTCTCATAAATTCTTCTTTATTTATTGTTGTAGGTAAGATGTGCAAACGGAAAAAAAACGGAAGACGTTGAGCACGGCAAGTCTGTAGTCTGCTTGTCAGGCTGTTGAGAACAATGAAATGGGAATTCTTAAAAAACCAAAAGTTTTTGGAGTACCAAAATCAACGATTCGAAGCTACATTAATAAAAGTGAAAAAGGGGAAAACAAAGAGACTGAGGTAGTGAGATTAAAACTTGGAAGGAAACATGTACTAAGACCGAATTTAGAACAAGACCTAGTAGAGTAAGGAAATGGAAATATATTATTCTGGATTGACTAGAAATTACATAAATCACATGGCCTTTCAACTTGCCATAAGAAACAATCTTCCCCATCCCTTCTCAAAAGCAACCAACAATGCTGGCTGGCAATGGTTGAAGTTGTTCCTGAAAAGAAATGCGAATCAATTAACAATAAGAACGTCACAGTAATTTTCAAGAGCCAGAGTCTTGGGGTTCACTGAAGAAAACATGAAATATTTTTTCCATAATCTCAGAAATGAACGTATGAAAGTCAACTTTAACCCTGCCAGGATATTCAATGTAAACGAAATAGTAGTAACAACTGTCCAACGCCAAAATATACAAGTAATTTGCATGAAAGGAAAAAGAGCAGTTTACAGCATATCATCCCTTGAGAGGGGAATGTTCATTGGGGAACATCATTGTCACGTGCATGTCCGCAGCCGGTCTATGATTGTATTCCCTAGGAAGAAACAGGATTTCAGGCTATTGAATGGAGCTCCTCCTGGAACTATTTCTGGATTTTACCCCTGAGGTTGGATTCAAGGCGACTTGTTCTGCAAGTGGATGAAACATTTTACTACGTTTGTCAAACCTACACCAGAAAATCCAGTGGTATTGATACTTCATGTTCACTACTCGCATACGAGAGACTTGGAAGTAATCAACTTTGCTCGAGAAAACAACAACATTATGATCTGCCTCCTCCCCCCATAACATACATCCATAACAAAGCATACATCAGATTAGCAACGATGAGTAATGCTATAAGTGGTTTTCGCTCCGCGGACATCTACCCATTTGCTGATTCTGTATTTACCGAAGCTCATTTCATTGAAGAACTGAATAATAGTCGTCCAGATCATGTATCTGATATTGAAGTTTATTAGTGCGTCTCAACTACTTGTGAATATGGCCGGACCTCCCTCTGACGACCAAGTTGTGGCTGTTGGTCAAGAACAACTTTCACCAGAGTCTGATCTTTGAAACGGGATTGCTTCCTTGTCCAGCTCCAACTCCAATATAGGTTTAAGGTATTACCTATGGACATAAGAGTTGTACCCAAAGTGAAACTATCTTCTCGAAAAAGAAAAAGCGGAGAGAGCGTGGTATTGACCAGCTCTCCACATAAAATAAGTTTTAAGATTTTTATATTTCCAAAGACAAGGCTAATCCTAATGAGTCTTCAACTAGTGGTACACAAAAGCAGAAATCTGTCCCCAACAAGAAAGTTAAAGGAAGAAAACGTAAACTCTCAAGCTCTGATAGTGAAGACTCAACAGAACCTCTATTAGTTTCAACTGGAACCATAAATACCGTGATGCAGCTAGTGGCGAGGGGAGGAAATACATATGTTCGTACTGTTTGAATAATTAATTAATTTCTTTTATTTAAAAAAAATTCTTTTAAAACAAGTACTCAAAATTTTATAATTCGAATTATTCTGTATTCATTTATTGCGTAACACTAATAATCTTGTACGTTTTCAATATTTGTAAATAAATAATTGATCATTTATCTTTGGCTTTGTTTTCATCTATACAGGAGCTCCTAATAGCGCCTAGTGGACAGTAATAGGAAGGAGGAGGAGATCTTAAGAGCATAGAAAATCTGAAGGAGGAGGAGATCAATGTTGACGATCTAAACAGGCAAATAAGTCACATTTAAAAAGATGCCCAAGAAAGACACAGTGAAAAGGTTAAAGACAAAGAAGAGAAACTAAGCCAAAATACAAAAAACCTAA
>WYDF02051909.1:0-12069 GCA_009867245.2 Adranes taylori
AGGCGTATGTATCCCTGTTTTTATCCCAGGGAAAACCTTAATAGCGTCCCAAAAACTAACATTGTATATAGACATATGATCTTTAATGTTACGCTGTCTAATGAATTCTGGGCACATTTTATCCGTTGGCGATACTCCGTCCTCAGTGGAGGGGTAGTCTCTGTCCCAAAAAACACATTTCTTCTGATTACAAGATCTGTTGTGTAATTCTACCATAGCAAATTCATCAGAAAAACCACACTTGTTACACCTAGGGGCATTACTACAATTAGTTTTGAAATTCCCATATCTAAGACACTTCAAACATTGAGCTACAGCCGGAATTTGAACATATGTATTAAATATCCTTTCGTATATAACAATATCCCTCGGCACAAAAGTACCCCTGAAAGTGATGATATTTCTGGATGGAAAGCTTTCAGCCTTACCATTAGTAACACGGCTGTGCAGGATTCTCTTGACATATAAAACTGGAATTTCTATATTATAGTTCAAAACTTTAAAGATCTCTAACGAGAATTCTACAAGAGGTTAAGTGAGGAGGAATTTTAGTTTCGAAGTTATATCTAGTCGGTACACTAGATACAACAAAACTCATTCGCGCATAAATAATTAAAGAAGGTCACTGCAGCTATAGATTTGGATTTATTAGCTACTGTTTGGACTCTCGTGACCTTTTCATTAACCAAAATTTTTCCTAGTAATTCACTGTAAACCTTCCTTCTATCCGAATACGATATGTATACCTCAAAGGGCCCTTTGCCATGAGCATTATATTCCCTTGGGCAGTCCTTAGAAAAGTCAGGATATGTATTACATTCCGTTGACATAATATTGGGGGAAGACTGATCTTGATCTATGGGAATATTATTATCTACTTCTACATTTGAAAGTCTGGTCATTTTAGCTGGTGCTACCTCGTCTGAGCTACCCAGCAACCGAGCATCTAATTGTGTCAGATCCCCGCTCAGGGGACTTCTCCACCCCTTTACTAACCTTTCTAAGTCGCAGGAATTACTATCACAAAAACAAAGGAAACATTTAGAAAACACAACACAGGACACAAGAAATATACAAAGGATATTTAACTTGATATTATAGCACGAGAAAAAAGGAAATATTTAAATTAAAAACGGACGAGGCCAAATACAATAAAAAGCGCACAGGAAAAACCACCGTTCACTTCAACTCGCTTTTCCCGAATGTTTGTGGTGCATATGCAAAAGTGTCATTTGGCTTGTCATATAGAACGGAGCGATGCAAAAAAGCCTGTTACAAATCCCTTCCTACATTTTCACGGCCCGGCCATATAATCACTAAAGCAAATGATTAGTCCACTGTTTTCAAACGCTCCATGAATACTCCAAGGATACAACGTGTGTGTATGGCCAGCTAATCAGTCAAATCATTCATCACTTGTTTGAGCGTCGCGACTAATGTCAAAGGAAAAGTTGTATGTGGTATACTAGCAAAAAAATGCCATTTGGCTTGTATTGTAGAACGGAGCGTTGCAAAAAAGATTGTTTCAAACCCCTTCCTGCACTTTCACGACGCGGCCATATAATTAGTAGATTCAAACGTCCACGCTCCAAGGATAGAACGTGTGTGTATGATCAGCTAATCAGTCAGACAATTCATCGCATATGCTTGAGGGGCGCGACTAGCTGTCAAAGGAAAAGTTGTATTTGATGTATTGGCAAAAAGTTTCATGTTACTATTACAAATTCCTTCCTACGGTTTCACGGCGCGGGCATAAAAGTCATAAAGGCATACGATTTGTCAGCTGTTCAAACGCGCCATGAATAGTAGAAGGGTAGAACGTGCGTGTATGGCCAGCTAATAATATCAGTCACCAATTTCATCAAGTCCAAGATGCAGTGTGAGGCACTTGACCTGAAGATTGATTAAATAAATTTAATTACTAATTAAAAAATCAAATCTAAGTAGTTTTTAAAATTTTCTACGCGACGTAGTTTCAACAACAAAACAATTTAAATACATCAGTAAATTATAAATCTTGCATTAACTAAGTCACATAAAAACCTCAATGTATCTAGTAAATTAGTAATCTCCTCATCTATAACTTACATAGTAATCTAATCTTTAAAACTGAGTGATAATTACAGAAAAATTCATAATTAAAAATGATAAATAAATAAAAAACACGTAACTGCTGCAACAGGTCACTTAAAAACTATACAAAAATCACATGAAAATTACAATAAACGCAATAAGGTCAATATCTGCATGTAGTTTTCATAATCCTTGTTTATTTGCCAGTGATGCGAGATAAGATTTTCATTAAAAGAATTGCATTTTTCACTGTGTGTTAATTGAATGCAACAATATTTTGTGTTTCTAAGAATAATGTACATTTTTGTATCTATTAATAATACTATAGATCTCTTAACACTCTGGTTTGGATTTTTTCTCCTCTATCGTTAATTTACAGCATTTTATGGAACGTACCTCTATCAAATTAATTGTCAATATTAGCTTACTTTAGTCTATATGCGACATTAGTCATATATCAGAAAAAATTGACACGTATTTATGCATTAAATAAATTTTTTATATTAAAACAGCAGTTTGTACTTTTTGTAAAGATTTTTTTCATTTATAATTGAAGTGGAAAAGGTCAGTACTAATTTTAATATAATGTTTGCATATATCAGTTCATTTAAGTATAACATTTCAGACACCTATTAAGCAAGCACCAGATATTTAAGCAGATGTATCATTTTACTCCAAAATCTTTAGATATTATTTTTTTACACATTTCGTAAATATTGTAAACTTAGAATAATAAAGTAAAAACAATTATTCTTTTTCTAATCTAAAAAGCGTAGCCTAGCCAAGACATAACCTCTGAAACATATTTCATAAATTTTAACTTACCAATGTCTGAGGACTAATATTTTACTTGTTGAATCTATAATAGAGCTGGAAATATATGTATTTACTTTATACCGTTTTAATATTCTTTTACTCCCGATTCAATTTATATCATTCTCGAAGTTCGTTTTTTTTTTGTTAGTATTGTTCACATTTGATCAAATTTGATCTTATCAAAATTTTTAAATTTACATGAAGTGAATTAGCTGAAGATCGTTGTCTTAATTATTTCAAACTTTTCACTTTTAGAATGTTCACAGACGTTCATTTAGCTGTTTTGGCTAACGCACTGGGCGTAACATTGTTCTTATTGGTTGTTATTTATCACTACATCAATGCTAATGCTAAATAATGGAATATAAGATCAATCAGCATAACTTAGAACATAGTTTTTATTGTAATGTAATTTTTCTAAATATTAAAAGCATTATGTAATATGTATTTTTAAGCTTTTATTTAATTACAATATACTTAAAATATATTTACATGTCAAGAGCTTATATATGAAACAGAATGTCAACATGGAGAATTATGTAACAAAATTAAAATATCGATATTTTTCAAAACCTAATAGAAACCAATAGCGATATAAATATGTTAGAATGTGTTTTTGATTAGTAAAAGATACGCCCGCTCAAAATCGCAGAGTTGTTTTATATCCCTTAAGCTTATTAAGATATATATGTATATTAGCATTAAGCAGATATTTATATTGGGAAAAAAGTTAAATAATCAGTCTTTCTCTCCACAGCCATTGCATTTGTTGCTTTCGTGAAAACCAATCGCCAAACCAGTTTATCCAATTTTCTGCGCTGGTTTATTCTATTTTAAAATGTGTCGGCCGTTTCTTCAGTGAATCTGAAACGTACATTCTTTAACTTATCTTTTTCTTGCGAAAGTGAAAAGAAATGATTGTGGCAGGTTTTAAGTATTCAAATTCTCACCAGTATGTGCTTCACGATCTTGTCTTGATGCAATGATTCTTTCAATGTCTTTTCGCGAACATTTAGGTTTTAGTGATTGGTGAGGTATTGGTGATTTTAACCAAAGCAAACTATAGTATACCATTCAGCAGTCTCAACAGAACGACGATCCTCCAGTACATATTGCAGTGGAAACATGTCCAGTATTTCCACAATTAGACGACCATCCTTTTTTTTACGAATAACTTTTATAGGGGCAGAGTCATTCTTAAAGACAAACTACTGATCTTCGGTGTATTTTTTCTTTATTAGTTAACTTGTAATTACTAGAAACAACATGGGTTACATTGGTTGACATAACACACTTAACGAATTTAGAACAAAATACAATAATACTAGGATAAATAGGTAATGACATAATTTTTATGAAACTATGTCACTCGACTGTGAATTTTTGTAGTCTTATAAATTTTTCTTTTATATTACTCTGCATTTTATATTACCAAAAGTAGTACTTTCTTTCTGGGCAGTACACCTCTTTCTTTCTGGGCAGTACACCCCTGGAATCAAACTGACTTCTTCAAGAAGTTTTGGTTTTGGAGTTTAATCCTTCACCCTTTATTATTCCTATTATGACATAATCTGGTATGTTTTTGTTGATTTAACTTGGTTTTGACAACCATTATTATTCACGATGCAGGAATGGCATTATCTCTTGAAAAGAGATTGAAAAAATTTCTTCCGTCTTTTTCAAAACATCTTCAGTTATATATTTGCTGTATTATTTATGTTTGTTCACTAAAAATTTTGATTAACTTTAAATTTACTATGACATTTACAAAAGTCTGAAAAAATTTTATAATCAAACTGACAGAAGTAGTAACGACATATTAAAACAGAATTGAGTGATACATAAATCTCAAAAACAAAATATTTTTAAAAAAATTATTTGACTAATGTGATAAAAGTCAAGGATTTGCTTTCAGAGCTGTAGCATTTAATTATTTTAAGAAACCGTATGAAATATTTAAAGTAATATCGATAACGGAACACATAAATTTTTAGAATGGTTAGTGATGGAGATTTGGGACTTTTTGCTAATTTATTGTCGATAGCAATGTTTTCTTTGATAGTATTCTATCATCAATTTACACAAAAATATGGTGATTTTGACGAAGCTGAAAATATCTGAATATGTTCTGATCGACTGCAAAATTGTTTTATATTATAGTTAAGGTTTGCTTATGTTATTGTTAAATTTTAAAGTTGTTACTAAATACTTTTTTCCCGACCGAACATATAAAAATATAGTTCGATATGTTTTATCTATTTTCTTATATGGAGGGACTATTATAGGGGCAGTTCGCAAGAAACCTCAGACTTTCGTGATGTGAATTTATTGACGTGCATAGGTTAAGTTGGGTGGACCGTATTACTAAGGAGGAAATAATTAGTATGAAAAGAAGAGGCCATCAATACAGTAAACAAAAGCATAGGAAACTGAAATCAATAGGAAACGAGGCCTGGGTGAAAAAACGTTCTGACAAAAACATGAAACTGCCGTTTGATGTTTTTCGTTTTATGAATGGACGAAAGCGCGGCGATTATCATAGATATATTAAAAGTTAACATTGTTGAACGGGTGTGGCACTTCAAGAAGTTTTCCCAGGGAGAACAAAAATAAAATAAATATTATGAACTTTATATTTCTTAAACATTTTGAAATACATTGGAAGTACAAAAATTACATAAATAAATACATCTCATTTTCACAAAATTGAATATTATCTTAGTTTATAATAATTGCAGTCAAAATTTATTTACAGTAGCTCGATTATTATGAAATCAAATTATTATTGTATGTTAATTTTTGTGATTCGCATAAGCATTTTGAAATTCTATCATAAATCTGACAAGCAACTCTACATCATTATAAGAAACCGCATTATATAGTGATGCCCTAATTCCGCCTACTGTTCTGTGCCCCTTGAGTTGATACATTTGTAGTTTCTCGGCTTCCACAAGGAATTTCTTCTCGAGTGCTTCATCTCCTTGCGAACAGCCAACACGGAATGGAACGTTCATACGACTGCGACAATCCTCGTCGATCGGACACGAATAAAAACCGTTAGATTTAACCATTGTTTCGTAGAGAAGGTTGCTTTTTAAGATCGCTTGTTTTTCCATTTCGCTAACGCCACCTTTTTTTTTGATCCACTCGAAAACTTTATTCATTACATATACTCTGTAATAAAAATTAAGTCACGAACATAATAAATTGTTTAATACAAATATTTTGTAACTTTATTACGCGTGATCAATATTTACTCAATGATTAATGTAGATCATTGTATTCGTAATAATTACTCTAGATTGTTGTAAATATTTATAGTAAACTTTAAAAAAATGAGAATAGTACGGAAATTTCAAGTAATGGTTTTCATTGGATGATTTTTTCGACTAAACAACAATGCCTCAAATCACTTTATTGAACTTTTGGTAATTAATCGCCATCATAAGAGAGGATTGACAGGTGACATGAGGTATGAGGAAAGTATTTACAATTTTAGGTATATAGAAAATTGTAAATACTTTCGATTTAGCATGAGCATGTAAGATCTATCCCCGATCCGTTCAAAATTCGCATCAGGTGACAAATCAGGTCGCATCAGGTGACAAATCATTGTCGGGGAACCTAAGCAACAATTAGTTCTTGTTTCTTCGGTCGTACCGGATATGGCGCAATTATTGAAGTACAGGATCGAAGAACAGTTTAATGATCAATAGTATACAACACTTTGTTCGCCTAGAATCATCTACAAAATCAGGAAAACCAACCGAAAATGTCGCGTCATTCTTTATCTTGGTAATGCCACGTCTACTCTCACATGGCACGTCTAACAATTGATTATTTGAAGGAGAAAAACATCGAATTAATGTCTCATGGCTCGATTTCCCTCTGCTTTTTCACTTAGCGACTTCCTTGTGTTCCGAATGCGTGGCGTACGAAGAATAATATTTTGGGGGATATATTGGAGAGTATGGCGTATAACATGGTTTGTGCAAGGACACCTGCTTGATCAAATAGTGTATTCTAACATCAAGAAGTAATAATTTCTAAGTAAAGATGAATTCAATCACTGATTACTAAATTATTAGAATCACTCGAGAATTTGATAATAGTAATTGTTTTGAATATGCTCAACAGTATTAATAAGCATTTAAGTACTTACGAAAATGTGGCGGGAGTATTATGAACTGAATTATTCTTATTAATATTGGTGAAATCGAAAACGGACGGACAGATTTTCATCGGACTACCAAGTAAATCTTCACGTATGATGACAACGGTTACTCCAGCAGGTCCGATGTTTTTCTGAGCTCCACCAAAAATACATCCGAAGCGCGAAACATCAAATTCGCGTGTCATAATGCTACTAGACATGTCTGCAACCAATGGAATTCCGTTCGTTTCAGGGATGAATGGAAATTCAACACCTAAATATTAGACAACGACTTTAACGTACAATTATTAGGAGCAGTTCCTTAAAAGTTAACTTTTGAAAACAAAGCTTTTAAAAATGTTTATATTATTATTGATTCTGGACTGATGTAAATAAGAAAGTATTCACAGTAAAAGCAAAATACATACCATCTACTGTTTCATTTGCACAGTAATAAACGTACGACGCATTCGCATCCAATTTCCAGGTTTCCTTAGGCGCTATGCTTCCGGGTTTTTCGTATGGAAACACCATATTAACAATACCGTATTTTTGAGCTTCTTTAGCTGCCTTTTCAGACCATGTACCGGTAACGCAGTAATCTGCAACGCCAGTGCGATTCAAAAGGTTCATGGCCACAGCGGCAAATGCTCCGGTACCGCCTCCTTGCATAAAAAGGATTTTGTAGTTATCTGGAACATGCCTGCAAGCATAGGATATGTTTATAGATATATAATGTTTAACAATGATTTATAAAATAGAGTTACAATTTTAAAATGTGGATTAAAATATAAATTAGAATTTTAGATAATTATGATCGAAGGTCAAAAATGACTTGTCATTTGATGTACTACAAAGTCCATATACAACATCGTAACAGGTGACGAATCTTAATATATTTGTACAAGTCGGAAACTAAGCAATAATCAACAATAAGTTTTGTATGTTCTAAATTGAACCCAATCCATCAAAACTTGTTCGTTCACGAGGTGCATCCAGACAAATGTTTCCTTGTTCCTTAAGTTGTATTTGACATGTCCCATCCATTGTTTTAGAGGATCAAAGAACAGTTAATGATGAATAGTATGAAACAATTTGTTTACCAGAAGTTCATATATGAAGTCGACAAAACTCGCACCATGCTCTATCATGACAATATCAGTTCTGAAACAAGTATTTTTGAAGGAGAACAACCCACATTGCCCATATTCAACTTTTCCCGAGTGTTAAACAAATATGCATGGATGGCAGTTTTCATTGCCGCAATGACTGCTGGAGCATTCAATACCCTTGTTTTTGAGATACAAGTTAACCTTCAGAATGGAAAAAATGTTTTGACGATTATTTTTGCACAATATAGTTTTAGAAAACCAAATGGTTAAATTCTCATTTAAATTAAATAAGGACGAACAGGATTAACTAATTTTCTAACTTATAAAATCTTATCATGAATTATTTATGTAATTAAAATCACAATTATTTTGAAAAGAACAACAAAATTAATTGATAAATAATTTCATATTATTTAAGCAATGAAAACTGTTATTTTGACAAATATTTATAATCTCATATAACGTCATGTATCAGATGATGTCTTGTTATAAAGAAATAATGATAACAGAATGATACATATTTAATAAGATATATTATATTTTAAAAAATAGAAAACAACAATGTGGTATTATCGATTCAATGTAAATTAACAGTACTAAATATTTTATGTTAAGGGTCAAGGTTTATATAAGTTTCATCTGATGATTTGAATTAAGTGCATACGTAAGTATATTGATCCGTAAGTATATTTTTGCATCATATTTTAGATAAAAAGAACAATAGATTTAGATAATTGAATACTAAATGCAACTAAATAAGTTAATTCTAAATAAATGAGTTAATAGTTAAAGAAGTCATACAAAACTGACTGATATTCATGTAAAAACTGACTGAGATTCATATAGGAATAACCTACATGAATCTCAGTAGGAAAAACTTTAATAATGCAACAAAATTTGGCGAATAGGAGAAGTACCAAAACAAAAACCTCACAGATTACAACATAGCTTTCAGAGCTCAAGATGGTATTCTGCTTGAATATAGAAAGTACTCATTAGACAGTCAGACCTAAAAGATACTCTCTAAAGGATTTGTTACGGAATAGACTTCATATATGAGAATCTTGGGCACATATTTTCATGATTTCGTCCTAATTAGATCAAGTGTAAGCGGCTCGGAGGGTCGGAGTTGGTAGGGAGGTCGCAAACATGCACAACAAATATCTTTTAGATTTGTTGAAGCACTTTGAAAAACCTGAACGAAAAGAAACTCGAAAATTTGATATACACTATTCTGGTGAGTTATCAAAGGCTTTTAGATAAAGCATGATTTATTAATTTTTTTCGGCCATAAATACATTTTACATGTAATTTTGCACCTCTGGATGCATACAATTTTGTGTAGTACTTCCTGACGATGAGATAAAGCAAAATCGGTAGCAGAATAAAATATTTCAATCTGATTTATAAAATACTCACTTAAATATATTTTTCTTTATGTGTACGTATACCGATCTTTTAGAAAATAAATTTTATTGTAATATTTAAATACATTTTAAACCAAAGTTAAAGAAATAAATCAACTTTGATTAAAAATAGTAACAAATACGTTGCAACTAAATAGACAATGAAAGAATTTGTCATATTATACACATCATAGGCGTAATACTAAATCACGTTAAAATAGCATTACACCGTAATTAATTCAATGATAAGCAATTATTGAAATTATTCCAGCGAATTAGATAAAAGGATATATTTAGTAATAACTAACATATGTAAATTTAATAACTGAAATAACTATTAATTTTAATAAAAGCTTTCCATAATTTATATTTTATACGACATAATTTAACTATAATTTATACTTTCTAATAAGTTTTATATTCATCATATGATTCACATTCACTATTCAACAAAAGATACATTTCGGCGTGAGTATACAATATTAGTGAAACAAAATACAGAGAAGTACGTTGCTAATGAATACTTACATTAATTCTTTTACTAATTTTTGTGCATTCTTATTTATATCCAGGTATTCAGCAGATCTGTGTGACATTTCCATTATACTCATACCCAGTTCTCCATAGTTGAGCAATTCATCTTGGACTTCTTTTAGGACCTGTATATAGAAACCTACCTTTTATTAAACTAGCCCAAAAAGTTTCATTCGAAAAATTATGTTTTATTCGTAATAAGTCAAAAATAAAAATATCCCGTTTCGTAAACACTTTCACTCCTTCTAACTTTAATTTTAGAGTTAATTTTAAATCTAAATATTATTTAAATTGATTCTGTCATTATTCAGGAAAAGTCTAAACTCGCAACTTTAACATCTAAATAAAATGTTGAAGCAGTGAATTAAGTAAATAATATAAATAAATTTTACAATATAAAGTACTACTTGAAAAACTTAGTTTTCTAAATAATTTTTGGACATACCAGCAAGGTACACAAATCTTGTTTGATTGATTAGAATAAATATAACTCTTTGCTTCACTTCGAGTAATATATTACTCTTATTAGTACAAAACGCACTACAGGAAAAAGGAATAAAAAATATCAATTTTTTAACGATTCCTCTATTTTCCTGTAGTGCGTTCTGCACAAAAGTAGGTCTGAAAATGAATTGCAAGACAATCTGAAACCAGTCGCTAACCAATAAATACCCTTTTGTGAAGTAAAAACTAATTGATTTAAAGCGTCAAACTGTGACATTTGGAATGAAATTTGTAAAACATTTGTAATGAAACTTAATATTGTGAAGTTTATCATCTAGCTTTGACAAAAATCAACTTGTGTTATAAAAAATTCGTGGACGTGATCGCCACCCCATCTTTCATATACTGGAAGCCCTACGTTTTGTTATATCTTGCATAAAACAAAAGTTGAAACTTTTAGATTTGACTGTCACCTTTTAAGTCGTCTATTAAATTCAATTAGCACAATAGTGTTTAGGGTAAGTTAAACAACATTAGTTCAACCCATGAATCCCTCGTCTACTCATGAATCTCCCGGTGCTCATATTTGCCCACGGCGCGGACAGGTTCACTGTCCACTTTGTCGTGGCCTACGGCCGCTCATGACTCATATTTTTCACGTATTTGTCTACGGCGTGAACAGCTGCGCAATCCCTCTTGACTCTCTTTTCGGCTAATTGCTACAATAGCACTCTGGCGTGCGAAGCATGCCAGACTGCCTTGGTCTTATTAATTAGTCCGCGTTGGCGCGGTCTGCTGCCGTTTTTGATATAATTTTTCCCCATTACCGCTTTTGGGTCACATTATCTTCGTGTCGGCTTTGCGTACAATTGAGGTCTCTGGGTCTTACATTTGTTCCCCAAGTTTTATTTTTTTAACTTGCATATGAACTGAGATATTTAATGTAGCACAATAACAGGTCTCAAGTAAATCGATTGCAAAGTTTATAAAACAAAAAACACCCGGTATATATGTTAGTTTGTAATTTTAGAACAAAATGTTTGAAATAACATTGAACGAGCTTTTGCTGGCCTATATGATAAAGTTTATTCAACTGTCCTATCTTTTATAGTTCCTGAAATATATCAAAGTTTGTAAAATTTTAAATATGACAACGTCGCGTTCTATACCACTTGCAGAGATAGAACGCGTAAAACAATATACTATATGCGAGCGAATCAATCTTCAATCTTCTAACTTTAAAACTGAATTTCGCAATAAAATAATCATTTTGAACCTCTCCCAAAATTATAATGTACACCCGTCACTGATAACAACATTTATCTCACATTTTCCCTACATGCTCACTTTGCCATATATGCAAAGTTATTTTACGTTGTATGAGACATGTAAACTGCTTTTGCAATTGATTAAATGTTGTTATCAGTGACGGGTGTACATGAGCTATCACGTAGGTCTTACATGTATATAATATGATTGTTGAATGTCGGTTGCCATGGCGACAAGTTGCAAAATTTTAAGTTATTAAGGG
>WYDF02051920.1:0-25405 GCA_009867245.2 Adranes taylori
TTAAATCTCCTAGTACAATATTTAGATATATCACAATAGCTTACATTTGTTCAGACCGAATAAATCTCATTATTCTAATTCGTGAGAACTTAATATTAATTTCAAAATTGAAAAATGTTCGTTCTCGAAGCAAATACGTCGAAATCTCGTTTCGACGTATTTGCGTACTCATCAGACAAGTGCATCTAACAGTTTCAATCAAATGGTACATTGTGAAAAAATCGCAATGGACGCAAATTTCTGGTTGTCGTGTTCAACCACAAGACTGCCGTGTTCAGTCTAAAATCGCTTAAAGGAGTGTATTTTCATCATTGTACCGTTAAAAAATAATTTTGTTAGTAAAAATTCCAATATCTTCATTCAAGTACAAATGATAGCTTCTATACATTTTGTATACTTACATATTATTTACTGGTAAATCCAACTTCGTGATGCTAAAAAAAAATAATAACTATTGTAGTTGTAGAAAATATTAATGTTTAGTGCAATTTTCAAATAGTGAGGACTGAAAATATGAGGACTGTAAACTGTCAATGTCAAAGCGCCAAAAATTGATATATGTCTAAATTGCTCGGACACTTATGACGCCTTATTGGTACATTGTGCCCGTGCGAAGCCGGTCGCTAGTAGTCAATAATAGATAACACTTAATCTTTTTTTCTTTGCTTACATATGACTTTCTATCTTACCTTCTACAGTTGAACTAAGTCTTTTTTCTAACTCTAACCACGTCCCTAACTCTAAAACTCCCAGAATTTTCCAGTTATTCACTCCGATATCACTAACTGAAGATATGTTTGATGTTGAAAATAGACGACAGGCAAAACAATAGAAACGAAACGTCTTGTTTCTGAGAGTACACTAAATAGCGCTTATCTTGTTTTTCTTTATTATGAAGAGTCCTCCAGTAATGATAATTAGAAAAATGTGTATTGTTTTTATCGAATGTGTAAGTTATACCTTGAGCCTCGTGAAACTTACTGATCCTCGTAAAAGTAAACTAGACCTATTTTTATCATTGATGGGATAAACCCAATCACTAGAATCGTTACTTATACAATTGCGTTGTGGTTCTTCTTCTACTTTGAGAGTAGCTGTAAGGATACTACGCGTTATGTTTTCATTGACTACTACTACGGACTCATATGAAACCAATTCATTATTATTTGATTAGAGCTTGATGGTTGATATCAATACTTAAGCTACTACTCACAGATCGAGTCAATAGCAACTGCTAGAATTGCACACATCTAAGATAAAAATTAGTAAATTACCCGCAAACATTAAACAGTCCGCGGATTTAGGAATAAAATACACTAACTACAGAGGTTGCGAGATTATAACCACGGAGCCCTAAAATGCGCAGGGTCCAGGGCGCCGCTTTTTCTGCCCTTTTCAGAGAATGTCTTCTGTTGAGTAGTACAAACCAGGGCGTCTTTTCTTCAATTTGGCGGTGCCGAAACGGCCCAATAATGCTGCGTAATAATCGACAGTTATGGTTTTACCCTTTGTCAAGTAATCAATAAGAACAATGCCTTTCGGATTCCAAAAAATAATCGCCTTCACCTTACCGCTCAATCTGGTTGTCTTTGCCTTCTTTGGTGGGCCTTCACCGCTTTTTATCCACTGCTTTGACTGTTCCTTCATCTCCTGCATATATTAATGGACCCTCGTTGCATCAAATGTTTGAGTATAATGGCGAGTGCACGCACAGTTGATAGGTTTGCAGTCTCTACTAGCTGCAAACCTATGCCGGGGTGGTCATCATCAAAAACCATGAATAAATTCAGCTTGAAGAACGACAATCATGAAGAAATTCAGCTTTCCAACATTTAGCTGTCGCTAGCGGCGGTGCAGACACACCATAAACAGCATCCAGTTCGGTTTCGATTTCTGCATTGTTTTTCCCTTTCTTGTGAAGGAACTTAATCACAAAACGATATTCGAAATCACTAAACGATCACTAATCGATATTCGACTAAACGTGTTTTCCATTTTTCACAAAACACAAAAGTTGCTTGCTTGCGACGGGTGTAAAAACCAAACGAATTGATGGCAGATGTCAAAACCAATATGCTTTCGATGACACGTAACACCATCTACCGAAGGCTAGATTTATGTCAAACCACTCCTCGTATAATTTTGCGATCATTATTAAGAAGTTTTAGTCTACTAAGAAACTACATACCTTACAACATGCGCCCTTAAATATACACTTATAGCCCCAAAAGCTCAAGCAGCGCTCTTCTACATGCGCGATCCGCATCGAATCATTTACAACATTCACGATGAAAGATTGTCTCAAAGTTTGATGCGCACTCGTCTAATTGTAAATTTGATACCCGTGGTGTCGTCACTAAACTTCATCAGAAGACTCTATAAAATAAATTTCCCAATACGTGTTATTAAAATTCTATGTCTAAATAGTTGTTATTTGTATACGTCAAAAACATTTTGTGCTTTTTATTTCGTCAAACAAAGCAATTTATACTACGCCACTGGTCACTGGTAAAGCCTGGGATAAACATTTGGCGATTGTTTAGTTGGCGTGCGTTTCCAAATTCACAAATGTAACCTGCGCACCCGATGCGATCTTTCTTTGTGTGCGTGCAGTACTATATTCGCAATATCCGACTTTACGCAAAGATAAGTCGAACTACTGTGCGCAAGAAAACTCGCTGAGTGCAAAATGTTATATGATTATTTTTACAACAAGCATGTACATCTATAAAGCAAAAATATATTTGTTAAGAGCATTATTAATTCAATTTATAATTTTCAACATTTTAGAAGCTTTGTTGCCTCTTAAATTTAAATTCAATCTGTATTACTTTCATTGTATTTTAAAACAAAACTTATCCATATGTCTACAACAAAAGAAAATTGTTTTCGTAATATTTATATAGTTTGTACCTATAAAAATATGTTTCAAATAAACACGTAGAAGAATAATTAATTAATCGTCAACGATTGTAGATAACCTTTTAAATTTTCGATTTTTCAGTCTTTTATTTTAATCATTTTTCAGTTCATATAAGTAATCTAATTTCAATACTGCTTCCATATTACTTAAAATTGTTTGTATATAAGTATAAATCTAGGACTTCCCCTATTTATTATTATGATATTAAATTGGCACCTATGACGGTTATGTATTGAAAACATATTAATTTCTATTAAATATCTGAAATATTGACTTGTGTGATACATATTTAATTATTTATTTATTGAACAATACTATCATAATATTAATATTAGGCTACGTTCATATTATTTATTATACGTTCAGACATTAAAATTATTATTTCATTCTGTGATAATTAATTTTAAAAGATATATTCCATCCTTATACTCGTTATAATTATTCACTCATTTAATTTAATTGTTTTGGTATAAGTTACTCAACATGTCTGTGTTTAGATAGAAATAGAAATTTTCAATCGTATTGAAATCCTTACTAATGCTAATAAGAATCAAATTTTGCATTCCTGTGTGAAATTCGATGCACTGAATGTGATCCATTGGTTACTTATTTTAATAATGTATTAAATAAACAGCTAATATAATGTAAATCATATAAAATTACAATAATTAATATGATTACTTAATAGAGAAGCAAAACTTGTAAAGTAAAAGTTAAACTTGTAACTTGTAGGGTAAAGAAGGGAGCATAAGGCCACAAGATATATTTTTGTAAGTAAAAATTTGCTAAGTTTAGAAATAATCCAGAAAAGCTAGTTCTTGGCTTTGAGAGACTAGTGGTCAAGAAATGAATCCAAATAAAGTAAAAAATATGACTATTGGTGAACCCAGAAAGCTCTAAAATATGAGTGTTGAGAACTCTCCATCCCTAGGAGTATTCGGTAAAAAGAAAGGGAGCCTTCAGCCGTGCAAAAAAATTATAAACTAAATAAAAAATAATACGAATTTAATATCTTAAAAAAGTCATTTGATAACGAAAGTCTTAAAATTGTAACGAGCTCCTTACCAATGTCATGAATAAGTGGAAGATAAAAAATAGTTGACAGACCTTTTCTTCCTAATAATTTTATTTTTGTTATCTCTTGTAAAATTTCTAAAATTTGACCAACAAAGTGGATCAATTTAGTTTTAGCTTTAAATTTCAGTAAAATAAAATTACCGTTATTCAGATCCTCTCTGTTAACTTCTTATATAGTTTCAAACTCGTCACTCAAATCTTTATTGAAGTTGTTATGAACGGATATTGCATCATTATTGCTGGACAATGAATCATAATCGATTTCCATCTTTAACTATTTTTTAGGATATTTGTTTTTTTTTTTTTAATATTTCTTTTAAAGACTTCTGGAGAGTCTGTTTAAATTGTCGAGATACCAGACATATGTTTATTTTTAGTTTATTTTCTTATTGGTTTTGGAAATGGCTATTAGTTTCTAGTGTAATTTTTACCTGTTTCTTATAAACACTACAAGATGGTGTAGCTGGCAATATTTCTAGATCAGTTAAAATATTATTCCTATCGTACTTTTGCTGATCTGATAAATTTCTTATCTTTAGCTTCCTTTTCTGTATTATCATTTTCTTTTTCTACATTTCCATTAGGCAACAATGGTTGATGCCTTGCAAAGTCATATTGGTAGTAAAACTTAATAAAACAATTCTTTCATTTTCTTTACAGTATTTAAGGCTCGTTAGGCTAACATATGACTCGTGGTTGAACACTAGTAAAAATAGACGGTCTTCAGAAGAGCTTCACAATAAGCTTCAGAACAGTGGAAAATAATTCCGCAGTTATCGAGCGAGATGTATTTCCCAATGTTAAACTTGAAACTGGACCATCACTCAGGAATTTTATTCTAGGGAATATTTAAGCGGGAGGCAGACTTTGTCCAGAAACACTACTGATTCCCATTAAGGTCACCAACGCCCACCTTTCACCAGAAGCAGCTTGAGATGCTTGTTTTGTTTTCCTGTTGTAGAGACAACTTTTACAGGATTCATCACAGTGTTGACTCCAGTCTCATAGAGATTCCGTAGAAAGTGCCAATACTTTTTGAAGGCTTTATAAAAACTGATCCACCTTGAACCTGTTAAACGCTGTGCTTCTGTGTAAGATGGTGTTTTCTGGATTCCTTAAAGGAAGCGTTTGGTGGCGTGTCATAAACCCTTGTTGTTTTTTGCCTGTTTCCCTCGTGCGATGGCAAATAAGCAAAGCAAAAGCATACGCATATGCTATTTTTAAAATATGGATATATTTGTCCATAATTTAGGTCAGAACACCTCTAAATGTATGATTCTAACTAACGATTTATAAATCATGGTAAATACTTGCCTATTATGTATTTGTTTGAATATTTAGGTAAATCTTTATCACTCTATTGCCAGTCATTCAAATTTTGTAAATTTTGCCGGAAATACACTTCTTTCCTTTTCTCTTGTAATATAGTATTTATTCGACGTTCTAACGTTTATCTTTCTATTCCGTAAACCTTGGCGGCCTCTCTTTCAAAGCGAGTTCCATTTAAATGGCCAATAAGTGTGTGTGTTTCATTCTATTTTCATCTATTTGATTTGAAAATACGTTTTACGCCATATCTACAGCTTTAGTTCAATTTTACAATACATGAAGAGCATTCGGACATGGCTACAACAGGTTAGGACGGACGAATGCACCCGTATACCAAAAAAGCATAAAATGTTTTCAAAAAAACATTTTTAGGTTAGAATAGTTAATGTATACAACGATCATCATACTTGAAGGTTCTGAGCACAAAAAATTAAATTTCAAACCACCAATTTAAACAAAATTTGTTCAAAAAATGTAACACAACAATTTTTACCTGTAACCACAGTTTAAACTTCTTTTCTGGTTTTGTTTATTACAGTAAACAATAAACAAAATAGAAAGAAAAAAATATTACAACAACAATAAACACTTGAAATCAAACAGAAAATTTATATACCAAAAGTAAATCTTCCTTGCTAAATAAAACATAAAATGTGAATATACTATAAAAAATAGCTACTACAACAAAAACAAAAATTATTGATAAGAACGGAATGTGAAAAATTACATGTAGCGACTGTGATGCAACATACATAGGAGAAACTGGACGCATGATAAAAACTAGAATTAAAGAACATGTATTCAATAAACTAACGGAAGATATAGTTTCGCAAATCAGAAAACTTTTACATGAAAAATCTAAAAGGACGAAACTGACATTTTTAGAAACACTATAAACAAATAAACCACAAAACACACCAAATAGTAATTTCATAAATGATCAATTATTTCTAAAAAACACTAATATTTATATACTTAAGCTCCAATGCAAAGAAATAAAACTAAAATAGAAAAGAAATGCGCTACATAAATAAACTGATGTGCAAAGAATAAATTGTTATAAAATGAAAAATATGTAAGTAAAACTAATTTCGTTCATGATACTTTATGAATAATCCGTCATTTTATTAAATTTGTTACTCAATAGCTTTTGACATTTTTACATACTACTTTAACTTTCTTATATAAATACAATCTGAGCATAATATGTTATTATTTTACAAAAAATCTAAGCATCTCTTCTAAATGCTATTTAAAATCATTCCCTGATGATGGCACTAGCGCGAAACAGGTATCAAAATAAAAATATTTTAATGAAACAGTATACGTTTATTTAAACAATTTAATACATCAGCAAACAACAATATTAACTTTAATGTCTGGTACCAAACTCTCGTGAATTTCTATAAATAGAAACTTATCTTGTGATTTTAATCAGAAATTCGATTTGAATTAATATTTTATAAAACATGCTTTAATAATTACATAGAATTGTTCAATAAATTTTTCAACATAATATTTATTACTATTTATATACTATAGCTAAATTAATGTACATATCTTTTATTCAAGTTCGTTATTGTTATTTAAAATGATTTTATGATTAAAAATTTGCTAAAACTGATTGTATTTGTTTAAGAGGAAAATTTATTAATATATTTATATTCGAAAATTCTGTTAAATCAGAGCAAAATTGTGATATATCTCGTTAATTCCATATATGCGTACAGCATATAAAAAATATAGAATAAACTTTTTATTATATATATCTCACCAATAATTTAATAATATTAGAACTTTGTTAAATAAATACAATTTAATAAATTAAGTTCCTATAAATCATTAAACAAATCTGTCGTCAATATTTACTAGTACTATATTTTAAAGATTTTTTTATTAATTTATATAACACTAAAATATATTATTTTCAAATCAGTCGAGAAATATTTAATTTAATTATTCTTTTAAAATTTTTAATATTAAATTAAAATTGTTGTAAAAGATATAGTAGAATTTTATTATTAAAAATATTATGGTATTAAATATTACGTAATATATTGTATATTATAACATATATCACAAGATAAATTTAATTTACAATCGTTAATCTTCGCAGAAAATTATGTCGCATACTTGTTAAATTTAGTAATAAATTCTATATTTCAAATATTATTTATTAATTAGTTATTAATAATTAATTATAAGTCTATATGTTGAAAACAGCTTTTTTAATTAGTCATATAATACGAAAATAGTTTGTTTAATATTTGTTTATTTTAATATGTATCAAATATTGGCGCGTTAATAACTGTTAATACAGTTTGATCCTAAATTAACACTCGGTGAATATTTATATCATTGAATTAAATTGTATAAGCCTTAATATTTATTTCGAAAATTGGAACATGTTTTTCGGCCCTGAATGAAGCACAAACTAAATAATTTCTTCTCTAAAATTAATCCTTATATATAATCTAAGAATTGTGGAATATTTTCCAAATCTGGTCACAGTAAGAAATATTTCATTGCATTATTACAATGAAACCAATTTTATTTAATATTTTCAAAATGTATCTGTAAGATTAAATAATTTGCCACTATTCATTTTACTAAACAAAATAACATGATACAATAAAGGCAGAAATAAATGTTACGTGGAATATGATTCAAGCTCGAAGATTCATCCAGAAACAGCGTAGGGATAATTTTGAGCAAAATAGCTTACTCCAGATTGAAAGGCCTAATAAGTATCCTTCTGAGCAGAACACCCACCATGATAATAGGTTATTATCACGTTCGCCTAAAAAGCTGTATCCAGAACAGTTTTGCCATATTAAACATAGGATTCCAGCATTATATCAGAAGATTATACACAGAGGCATTCCTCAGTAATTTGGTTACATGAACCAAATCAATTGCATATTAATAAAATGGACCTAACTTAATGAAAAAGCTAAAACCGTTCCTGGTAGGGTCTCATAATCGGATCATCAATTTCTTAGGGCATCAACTTTCAATTTTGCAAGAATGAAACCAAACACTTGGCCGGTGTTTACAAATTTATTGAGCGTGTATATACATAACCTCAAACGCAACGCCCAGAAATACTCTGTCACTGACATTGGGATTGCATCCATTTACGCATATGGTCGATCAAATACGAACACATATAATCGATATTTACAAATCTATTAAACATACATAATAATATTAGTTAAACAACAAATACCATCTTCCCTCAGAATGAAAAGCACTATAAGCGTTTAATGACGGAGAAATATGCCTTACAAGCAAATAAGGGTGAAGTAAAAAATCGACCCCAAAACATGCACCAATATTTTAATTCATTCTATCGAATAAGTAGTCGGAATGATGAATGCGTAGGGTTTACTGAGCAAAAAATTACGTCATTACGATTCAAAC
Organism: Adranes taylori; assembly: GCA_009867245.2. NCBI lineage: Eukaryota > Metazoa > Arthropoda > Insecta > Coleoptera > Staphylinidae > Adranes > Adranes taylori. Next base: position 8,753 of record WYDF02051920.1, read on the forward strand.
ACTTCATAACCAAGTTTCTGAAGTAGAGTAGTTTTCGCTTTAGCTGATTAAAATAATGAACCAAACAATGTATCTGACTCAAATAATGTATCTGTATTATCTTTATAGATGGCTTTGTCTCGATTTACATTATAACACTGAATGATAAAAGCAACCCATACTATTTCTAGAAAATCAGCCATTTAATTGATGCTTTAGATTGGTTCCCGCGCCAACGATATCAGTTTCTTGGTATTATAGCTATACTGTCTGGCATTACATAATTTTTTCTGGATACTTTATTACACGTGGAAGCAATCGTGCACGCTTGTATGAATGGGCAAATATTATATTCATTTAGAAACATTTCTCTAAAGTTTAGACATGCCATCATTAATATGTCTACGTCGCTTGTACAGTAATTAGTCGTTTCTTCTTCGTTTATACTGTCGCAATCATAAAATTCTTTACTTGGCAGAATACCAATATAATTTGCGTTTTGTGCAATATTGAATAAACGTCGAAAGTAACCTGTCTTGTTACATCTGGGAGATCTGATGCTTTAGGTAATTTTGATAATTCCATCGGAAAGTATTTTAGAGAAGCAATAAACTTTTACAGAAACAAAACTGCTTTCCTCTACTACGCCCTACTCTGCTACACGTCAAAAATAAAAAATCAAGAACAATTAAACTATTTATCAAACCACGGAATATATGAGCCAACTCAGAAATAAACGAACTTGGACCGGTGACATACTCAAATGTCGCCGTCAACTCCTTATGATCCAAGACAAAAACTGTCCTGTCAGAAAAGAATACAAAAAAGATCAAAAATGACTGGGTAATAGAAACGGCTTGGAAAGGAATAGAGCTACAAAGACAAGTCAAATATAAAGATCTTCTATGAGATAACACAAGAGAATAGCATACAGAATCAGACAAAGAAGCTAAGCAATGGTGAACGAATGGCAGTACACATTTCTCACAAAATTGATCAACAAAAACAAAAAAAAACACTAAAAGTAAACATGGTAAGTAGATTAAGCAAAATACACGCAACTTTCACTGAGTCATTCAGCCATACGATCAAAAGACAATAAATTACTAACATGCAAAGCCCAAATAAGAGATAGATGGAAATTCTACTGTGAAAGTCCAATGAAAGCTAGAAAAACTAATCACGCACAATGTAATATATCGAAAAATAATTTCTAATATTAAGGGATGAAGTAACAGCAGCTATTAAAAAGTCACCTGATGCAAATAGTATCCTAGAAATTCTATTAGTTCTCAATAAAACATCTGAAGTCTTGAAAATTGTGAACATATTTGGGACAGTGGCGTCTGGCCAGACCAAATTAATTTACGTTCCACTGAATAAAAAGAGACGTCATGTATTTTACCCATTTATTTTACGTCATATGTTTTACACATTTATTACCTGAACTAGCTGACTAGAAGGGAAACAGGGGAACAAATTCTAAACACATCACAGTAGCTGGAAATCATAGGCATAGACCTATCCCCATCTAACTATGCCTCGCAGACTACATTCTAAGTGGAAGGATCTATTATATGAGCTGACTGTCTTCGGACCCTCAAGGAGTTGAGACAAAGAAGCATATTTAGTCCTCTCCTTTTTTAATATATATGGTGAATTAAACAGGCAATATATTGGAGGAGGGCAATAATGAATGGATCAAAGATAATAAAATTAATAACCTGGGTTACGTGGATGATACCACACAAATATCTGCTTCGGAAGAGAAATTAGTCAATCTCCTAAAGCGAGATGAATGGATCTGGAAATTAATAAAAGAAGACAAAGATTATGTTAGTAGATCGACCATGAGAGAAACACTAGATAATTTTACTTCCAGCTTTTTAATCTCCAAAAAATGTGGGTTTACTGATGAAATTAAATGAAGTGCAAATGCCTGAGATGCAATAAGAAAATTAACGACTCAATGAAAAATCACAATAAGCTTCAAAATAAAATTTGTAAATGAGCTGGACGCTATAAAAATCAGTTAGTGAAGATTGACGCGCCAAAAATACGCTATACACAGAAACATCCCCTTTATTCAATCTAGGACCAAATTATACTAAAGAAGCGACTAACTTTTGTAGTAGACCAAGAAAAAATCACAAAAGTCATGTTGTGAGATAAAATGACTTAAAAAGAGTTACTTGAGAAAATATAGTATTTGGATAAAAACAGTGAGTAACTTAAATCCTATTAAACCGATACTAAGGACACAAATGTGCAATTTTCGCCATCAGATGTCCAGACAATCTGAGCTAGTTTAAGCCAAAATGCATAAATTGTAAAGTTTTGAATTTTCACAAGCTTGTATGTACAGTATTCTCAAAACTTTGTTTCGTCGATGGAAATATGCCTGAACCATTGCAAATATTCCATTCAAATAAACATTGGATTCAAATAAAGCTTTTCCGATAATGCTCCGGAAATGTTTTGTTTTTATTTCAAACACTAATGTAAAATGAAGACTAAACAATATCATGAGCGTAGGTAAGGGGAGGTTTTAGGTGGTTTGAACCTTGGATATCACTTGGGTTTCTGTGAAGAGCAAAACAAAGGACCAACCAAGTGGAGAAAATTTTTCGTCTCCATCTGCCAGCATTTCCATTCACCAGCCTTGTCCAAGTGCTGAAAATTCGTCCAATATTGAGGGTGAGAAATCTTCATATACCACTTTTGGTTTTGCGGTATATACGAAAGATTTGAAGTACAAAAATCCAAATATGAATATTTCAATCATATTTGGTGCTAGAAAACATTTTAAGTTTCTTGTATCCGGTAAAGAAATATGTGGCGTCTCAAAGTACTTGGTTCAAAGCATTCTTGGTTAGCATAATCCGCCGCCTTCAGGGACCGTAGGAAACAAGCACTACCCTCTTTGGATGGAAATGGTGCTTGAAACGCAAAAACAAGCTAATCATTGAGGCACTCATCGTTAGAGTGGGCTGGAAGAAAAAGGGCTACGGCCCTTACCTTCGGGTTCCGATAACCGTATATTCCCAATGACTAGAGGGGAGGGTTTAGGTGGTTTGAATCCCCACCCTATCACTTGGAATTCTGTCAAGAGCAAAACAAAAGACAAACCAAATGGAGTCAATTTTTCTTCTCCATCTGCAAGTATTTCCATCCAGCAACCTTGTTAAAGTGCAAATTTGTGCACTATTGAGGATGAGGAAGCTTCATATGCCAGTTTTGGTTTAGCGGTATATACGAAAGATTCGAAGTGCAAACATCCAAAATTTGAATCATATTAAGTGCGAGACAAAAATGTTAAGTTTCCTGTTTCCGGTAAAGGAAATGTGACATTTCGAAGTACTTCTTGGTTCAAAAAGCATTCTTGGTTGCATATTCTGATGCATTGAAAGGAGCCTGTGAAAAATGTCCATTATCTATGAAACCAAAGATGGGGAGCGTAGGAAACAAGCACTGTACTCTATGGCTACAAGATCAGTTGCAAACTGGAAAAGTGCTTTAGAAAAATTTGATGAACATGCCTCAATGCAATATCATAAATTCGCTATAAGAAATGCTCTAGATTTTAGCAGAAATACACAAGGCGATTCATACAAATTTTGAGTGCATGAAGCGAGAATACAAATGGTTTGTTACGCGTACGGTATGAGTTTTCATTAAGGGGTCACTAGGAACAAGGTTATATAGGATTATCGGAACTCGAAGGTAATGATAGTAATTTTAGGGCTCTTCTTTGTTTTCGAGCCCACTTTGACGATGAATGTTTCAAAGAATTCTCTGGCGATAAGTGTCTTAAAGGGCACCTTCTTCATCAAGGCAAAAGAGATTTAATGATTCAAGCGGAATAATGATTCAAGAAAAGATAATAGAAAACGTGAAACGTGCTAAATATTTTGCGGCTATAGCAGATGAGGCTTCAGATCTTTCAGGCCTGGAACAAATGTTTCCGGAATGACGATCTCTCGTGGGCAAAAGTTGTTCTGCGGGAGGATTTCCTAACATTGATTCATATTGAGATGTTACTGCCAAAAATTTTTCAACTATTTGGAATACACTCTGTTCACGTGGTATAGATCTCAACTGCATCTTTGGTCAGCGCTCAAATTACTCCGTTGTTATGCATAGTAGGTTAAAAGAATGCAACCAGTCATTATTGGGTAATTTCCATGGGCGGTTTATGTGCACTGTTTCACCCATTCCCTTGGTATACTCTTGCGAACTACCGACTATTCGAAACTGGATCGGTACTATAAAAAGCACAGTTCCTTTCTTCTGGTAGGTACCTTTTAGAGACAAGGTCATGTAGAAAACCTTACAGGGGTTATTCAGTCTACACTTATCTCTTGATCCCAGACTCGTTGAACGAAAAAACATGCCTCAATTGAAACATTTGCAGAATTACATAAAGTTGTACGGCAAACTCTTGAAAGGCTACAAGCTTCTGGTTGGAACTTGCTGCTCAATTTCTAAAGGCATTACTTGTTTCGAAGACTTTTGTTGTTCTATGGCAAATTTAAACAAATTATTAATGTGGACTTAGCTAAATCGTGAATTATTAATGTGGACTTATGTCCATATTAAGAACTCTAAAAAGCGGACAACTAGAAGGTTCTGGAAGGCAAATTCATTCCCAAAATATCCAGGCAAAGTTAGCCGAAGAACACAACCGTAGAAATCATTCATATCCATTTGTCGACCATTTGAACACAGAGCTGGAAACACGCTCCCAGACTCATGAAGATATCAAAGCTGACATTCAGTTCCTGATTCCGCGTCGAACCAAAATGGACAGAACTATCGAACAAATCTAAAAAACTGAAACTATACTTGAGTTTTGATGATCAAAAATCGTTGCCGTCGAACTCTCAATATAAATTGTAGTACATAAGGTGGATAAATTCTTCTGAAAAACTATCTACTGCTTTTGAAGCCATTGACGAATGTAATGTGGACTTCTACCTAAATATACAAACAATGCTGCAAATTTCCGTTTCAACAGCGACTCCCTAACGGACATTTTTAACGTTGAAGCGATTTAAATGTTGCATCTGAAACAGAACAGGAGTATAGCACGGGGTTAGCTTTTCTCATAGAAGAACGAAACAGAATAAGATAAAATCTCATTCATTAAAAACTTGGAATCTTTGTTTACGTAACTAAGTATAACAAACCCCTCCTATAGCTACAGCCGTTGACAATATACAGGGTATTTTTAGGTTAACTACTATTTTACTATTAAACTCGGCACCAGAGTGGCCGCTCTAGACAGACGCAAAATGGATGAGAATTTGAGTTGGCCCTACTTCGAAACGCACATCATTTAAGCCGGAAGCGGGAACGTGAAAACCCCTGATACCAGTGGGAACGTTGGGCAAAATTGACCCAATAAACAATTGGTGCAATTTAAAACACTATTTAATTAGAAAATTATATTTATTCAATTGAACGTGTAAATAAATGCCCTTTCTAAAATAAATCACATAATGTTTCCCAGTTTTATGTTTTTTAAATATGTTTTAATATCTGAGAAAGAGAATGGAATTAGCAAAAAATATAAAAAAGGCATAATTATTTTTAATCTATACAATATTCACAAAATATGTCTGCATGACTCAAACAAATGTAACGAAAGGATTTCTTGCAATAATGTTTAGATTTATTGTCTTTGCAATCAATGCATTTGGCCAATTTCGTATTTGGCCAATTTTTGATTTTGTAGCCGTCTCTTCTTATCTAGATACCTATTGGTCGCTCAAAGTCAAGTCTTCTTGGATAAACATTTTACCTAAAATTATAATAATATATTTTATAAAACATATATGTATGGTGTGCTTTTATAATTTTAAGCTATATAAGTAAACTCTCAAAATAAACAGCTTACTTAATTCTTTCAGGAAGATTCGCCTATCTTGGTTGATTCTATTGTTTGCATTATATAGTGAATTGATTCCTGCTATATTTAGGAGCTGGTAAAAACCGGTTAGTGGCCATCTCCTAGAATTACGGGCCACATTAAAATGTGCAGACATGCCTTCAACAACATCAACTGCAGCTTTAAGCATTGTAAAATGTTATTGCTGCTGCCTTTTTTGATTCCACAGTACTTTCATCTATTTGTCCACTGAAATGCATTGTAGACTTCAGAACCACCGGCTTATTTTTAATTGATATGTACAACACTAAAGTCATGTTTTCCTGGCAGCAAAATAAACTTCTAAATTTCTCTCTATTTTGGAAAACTCTCTATAGCATTGGGCAACTGTGGCTTATTTTTTTTTATACTGTACCGACTACTGTTAAATCATGATCTGAGAACATTTTTGTGACAATTGGATAAGATGTGAACCAATTGTCCATGGTCACGTTTTTTCTCGTTTCTTGCTCATTAAAAATTATTCACTTGGCTGCCTGCCAGTATAAATTTTTTAATTTGTCGTGTAATTCATCCTAGCATCAACAAGACAAATACTTTGACGCCATATTTGGTATGCAAATTCTGAAAGGGCATTTACCACGAAAAGCCCAAAGCATTTCGTCAAGGCAGACATATTCACGTACACAGTAATGCTTGCGGCAGTTAGAAACAAATATTACGAACATGTCTCTGACAGGAAAAGGCAAATCTTTTTCGCTACGTTCCTATCGTGTTCTTTTATCATCAAATCGTAGCATTCGAAGTAAAAATCTAAACCGATTTATGGACATACTTGCCAAAAATAATGTCATCTCAATGCCATCTTCGTCTCAATATTCTTCCAAGTTTGATTGGTTTCCTCCATGGATTGAAACTACATGGAGCAAACCAATCAAACATTTCAACTCAAAAAGAGTCATTGGTCTTACTTTCCTTTTATTCTGTGTATTTTCCGAAATTAATTCAATATATATGTTCGTTATTGAATTAATTTGTTTTGCTTCTGCAATAACACCTGGTAAATGACAATGTTGTATCGTATAGTGCGACTACTTTGCACAGGAATATCTTTTGCCCATTTCGTTCTTTTTTTTTTGTCTTTTTCGAGAAAAAGAGTCTTCATGTGGCCTAAAAGAAAAATAAAATAATTTTAGGGTACATTTTTTTAAGCTACTGTATCCCTAAGAAAATCAACATTATTTAGGTTACAAATTAATATTTACGTATTAGTAACTAAAGTTTCTAAATAAGATATTTCGAACTGGAGAAAATCTATAGCCAATTGAAAAAAAGTAAATTAGGAAAAACTCTGTTAGATTTTTGGTTCACATCTAAAGATCAAAAATTACTTCAACAATTATTATAATGAGAGGATTTTGCTAATACAACATTCAAAATATTTGTTATTACTTACTAAAGGTTCCGGTTCAATTTCTTGATCTAAATCAGCTTTTCAACTATGTAAACGTTCTAATTGAAATGATGGATCTCCAACTTCACCATCACTAGATAAACAATTATTATTTTCTAAACGCTGGTGTATTCATTCAATGTCTTTCAGGTCAGATAAATTAAACCACTTTTTAGATGAGCTTGCCATTTTCCAGAAAAAGTTATGTTAGCGGGATCGTTGGGTTAAATTGGCTCATCAACAACTTTGAGGAGGAATAGAGCACCACTCTTCGATAATAACAAAAAACTAATGAATATTAGATGTTCAATAGCGGTTAGTTTGAGGGTAGACTGGTGGATAAGTAAATAACTAATTTCATTTTGTTACTAGAGCTATCTACAGATTGATCCGATATAGGTCAGATTGATCCTACGTTCCCATTGCCAGTTTAAATGAAAGATACATTTTAAAGATTCTTGGTATTGTGATTATAAATTACAGATAATTTGTAAAATGCAAATTTACATTATTCAACTTGTTTTAACTAAAATTATTCTCAAGTATTCTCAATGACGGCTCCACAATTCTAGTAACATTTTTATTTAAATTTAAATAACAAGTAAAAAATTTTAATGTAAGATCCACGAAACATTCTTAGTGCTTATTGTTTCTTTATTCAAAGCTGACAAACATGTACTTATTTTCAACAAAGTAATTGTTGATAAACAAACTCTACTGTATTTTAAATATTTATTTTTGTAATATTTTATAAATTATTATTCGAGTTAGAAGTACTTATTTAAAACTGTAGCAAATAAAATAAAAGACATGATAGATTATTTTTATTGAATTAAAATGTTTGAAATTTACCAATTTATCCATTCTTTACAATTTTATTCTGTTCATATTACAATAGAAAACAATTTTGAAATGAAGCAAGAATTAAATTTAGCGTAAATCAAATTTAGTTTTGTTTATATAAAATCAAGGTTCCGTACTCATGAAAATTTAATAATAATGTAAAATATAAAAGAAAATTATTTATCAACATGATTTAATTATAAACTAACTCTTTTTGTAATAATGAAACACAAATTAATGCGTTCCCCAAAATGACATCTACTGGGCACAATAAACGAAAAACCCTACCTTCCTAGAAACATGCTTATTCCAAATATTATGCCCTTAATATAATAACAATTATAATTTGTTTTCTATCTTTTTAAGAGTCAGTTGGGTGTACGCATAAGATATAAGATAAAAAACTTTAATATGGAAAAACGAAATTCTAAAAATGTAACATAATTATTAATGTAATTGTAAAGAAATAATTATATATATATATATATACATATATACATAAAAATTAGGTTAGAAAACGCGCCCGTAGATAATGGTAAAACACTAGAAAACTAATTGTAAATATTATTAATAATATTTAATATAATTAGAAAATTTACCAAGCGTTTCACGTGAATTTAGAAAAAAAGACTAATCATTATTATAACAGACACGTCATTACGTTTTATAAAGTTATAATAGTTTTTTTTTTATATTAATTTATATATTAAACACTAGTACACATTATCGACTGATGTGTTTTAAATCCGGCAAAATCATCATCTGATTCCTGACTAATCTATGTCATTTCGTTGTTCTGCATCCGTCCAATTTATGTCTCGCGTTTCATACTAATGTTTATTTGCAAGTTTATTTAAATGTCCTTGTGTGTGTTGTTATGTTCGTCTAGTTTTTCTAACATTTTAAATAATGGTACTAGGATAATAGAATTTCCGAGTTATCTCTCCATTTATTACATTTACATTAATAGTTTTTTCTATATGTTCTTTCATTTACATATTAAACTTCTCTGCATCTTGTTTTGAAAATGCTGTTAGTTTTTCTATGTATAATTTATGGCATCGTGAATTTCACCTTTTAGGATATGACTGTGTATTTAAAGAATTTTCAGCTCACATAATTTTCAGTTGTGTATGGAATTCGTCTTTGAATAATCTGGTTCTCTTATATAAAATCTCATCTACAGCATGACTCATTTGAAATAGGAACACCTCAATAAAATGCATATTTTTAAAGCAGTTTAAAAATATGTATTCTGCAGAGGTGGTTCCATTTTAAATGAGTCACATTGTATGTAAGTACATGTGTTATTTTACAGTCATTAGTGTATCCAATAAATGCATTTATTTAGTATTTTCCTGCTTCATGGTTAATTTTTGATAGCGATATAATTTTTATTGTATTGGAATATCCTATACAAGAGCGCATGTATCACATAGCACACACAAACATTAAAAATTCACTATAGAATCAGAAACTGACAGTAAAAATGACTACTTGTACATTTAAATAAGATAACAAGAGGATTAGTTCAGAAAATCAACATACATGCGCAACATAATAGACGCCGCCCAAAAACACATCTTCTTCTTTAAATGTCATGTACTCCAATTACGTTGGCAACCATTAGCTACAACGTTATTTTATCTGCAAAAGTTCGAAACAATGTTCTTATAGCTAGGTTGAACCATTGTCTCAAGTTCTTCAAGTATTACGTTTTTCTTCCTCCATGGCTACGACGGCCCGCAATTTTGCCCTGAATGATATATTGAAGAAGCGAATACTTATCACTTCGCATCACATGACCGAAATACTGCAACTTCCACCGCTTTATAGTATTTATTGCCTGTCGGCTTCTGCATTTGAGGTAACACTTACACAATAGTTTTACGTACCATCCACAACATTCTTAATATTCTTCTGTACCTCATTCTGTACCTGTCTTCATTTCGAATGCCTGTAATCGCTTATACATAGCATTTATAAACATCCATGCTTCCATTCCATACAAAGGTATGCTGGAGACATAACAACAAAGCAATCTGAGGCGGAATGTTATTGATATGTCACGAGAGGTAAAAACCCTCTTCATGTTCATAAACGCTACTCTCGCTTGCTTTATTCTGCATAATATTTCTTGATCATTTTCACCCGATTCGTTCAAATAGCACCCACTGTGTTTGAAATTCTATACTAAAGACCAGCAATTTTGTTTTCTTTACGTTCAAATTTAGTCCCATTACAGAACTGCATCCAATAACATTAGCAGATCATTGACGCTGGTAGCTATTAACATAATATCATCCGCATATCCGATATTATTGATGAGTATTCCGTTAACTATGACACCAACGCCAAGCTCTCTTAACGCTTTAAAAAATTCCAAATATGAATTAAACAATAATAGCGATGGGACATAGCTCTGCCGTACGCCCTTCAAAATATTGATGTTATCTGTTGTATCGTGATCGACGCGCACTACAGCTGATTGAGTGAAGTACAAGTTCACTATTACACGTATGGGGCTGTTGCCTAGGCCCAAACCTTGAAAAATTAGAACCAGTTTTGCATGCTGTACCATATCGAACTGTACCAGTTTCGCACTTTTCCTAGTCAATAAAATATGCAGAAATGGCAACATTTATAAGAGTACAACGCTATATTAGCATCTGAGTACTGTAAAGTGCTTCACGAATACCAAATCTATTACGAAAACCAAATTGGATGCAATTCAATTCCTGCATGAATAATTTTCAAAAACAAACCTTCAAAACGTGACATTAGGTTTATTATTCTGCAATCGCCGCATGCTTTAGCCCTGGATTTCCTTAGAAACATAACAATATGAACTTCACTCAGTCAGACGGTATGATGCCGATTCTAAACACGCTGTTAAATAAATCCAACAATGCGTCTGCTACAGGGGCCTCCAAGAGTCTCCAAGGTAGCTAATAACCTTTCCAGCAGGATAGTTTCTAATATTTTGCCGAAAATGTTGAGTAGGCATATGTGCCTAAACGATCTTAGTGTAACTTCCCCTACCTTCTGCTTTGGGATAAGTACTAGCAGCACAAGTTTCCAGATGTCTGGAATTCTTCCTTCGGTGAAGCATCTACCGTACAGATTTAATATTTTGGCATTCACAAAGGCAAATCGACTATTGGCATGCTACTTAAAATACGCGAAATAGCCGGGGGCTCAAATCAAGGAACCAGAAAAACGCGTTATTTGTGCGCCGCTATAATGCTAGATGTACGTAACGCTTTTAACTCCGCGTCCTGAAGGTGTACTTTGGAATCACTGAGGCTCAATAATTTCCCTAAATATCTGCAGAAAATAGTACGAGACTAGTTCAGACACTGATACCTAGTATACGATGCCAATGGAAAACAATCCAAAATAAAACTTTCAAGCGGTGTTCCACAACAGTCAGTCATTGAACCCACATTGTGGAACGATAGACTGGTCGAGATAAGACAACCACATGGCGCGACCATTATAGGATTAGTAAATAATGTGGCTGTGATTATCAGCGCAAAAGAGTCAACGCAACTGGAGAATATAGCCAAGAAGTGTCTCAGAATAGCAAACGACTGGATTAAAGCAAATGCATTAAGTCTTGCTCCAGAAAGGAAACCGCATCCATTTTGTTAGTTGGCCGTAGAAAAATATAAATCCCTACTCTCTATGGCATGCAGATAACTTCAAACAAAAACTGAAATACATTGGCTTTATTCTCGGAGGGCCCAGCACTCCGAAAAGGAAGCTCTTGTGCTCGGTAGTGCTGTCAACGTTGTTGTATGCAGCGCCAGTATGGGCGACAGGACAGGAAGTCGGTAAGACAAAGGATCTGCTACAGAAAGCACAACGAGTCGGGCTGGTGCCTGTCGGAGTGGTGCCAATAACTGGTGCCTATCGGACTATCTCCAACTACCCTCTCTGTTAGGCCAGTGATTCTCAACCGCTTGTCTGCGGCACCGAGAAATTTGACCGATCCGCGGAGAATTTTTACCTGTCCCCAATAAAAAATTATTTTGTTAAAAAGAAACCCGGTCCACGGACCAAAAATGGTTGAGATAAATTTTTCTAATGATAATTAAATACATGAACATTCAGTAATTTAACAAATTTACCTACCGAAAAGTCTTGGCTCTAGGTTTGACGGATTATAAATAGTCTACTGTACTTATCTATTACAAGTAATCACTAAAAATTCGCCAAAATTAAATTTGTTTTAGACAATATTAGATTATTTTGTAATATCAAAATAATCGCATTCTGAACATTTACCAAACAAGAAAACCAATCTACAAACAACAAAAATGCCCTTCCCAGGTACCACTAAATACTTCTGATTATATATAGTACTGAATTTAACCATGAAAATATAACTTTTCTCATAAATTGGCGCAAGCAAAAAACTGTTGTTGCAATCGCAATCTGAACATTTATGTAAGATATGTAGTATAGAAAGAGAACGATACAGTAGATACTGATACAAAACATCCTACTGTTTCTTACAATGGAACAGTTCCGGAAAAAAATTTATAAATCATTTAAATTTCCGTAAATTCATTTTAAAATCATTTAAATTTTCGGATTTCCAGCTAAGGAGATATATCTATCAAAATGAGATACTAGTAAATAAATCCCAAGATGATCTCAGAAAATAATTTACTAAATTCGCTAATAATTATCACATTTTTCAAAATGAGAGAGATTGATCTAAGGCTGAAGATATTAATTTCTGCTATCGTCTACGGTTCGCACCGGCACCGGTCGGCGGAGAATTGTTACCTGTCCGCGTTAAAAAAAACTACGGCGACATAACTTTAACTAACTGGTTGAACAAATTGACTGACATAATTTTAACTAACTCTGTGCAAACCTAACAACGAATAATTCTCTTTTGTAAGTCAAAGCAGATCAAATGAAAAAAATTTATAAACCAAACAAATTGTATTGTGAATGTTCTCAGAAATGCGTACATTCAAATAAAATAAATGTTCGTGCATTCAAAATAAATAATTAACGCCTCATCAAATAAATGAGTATTTCGATTAATGCAATCAAATATTAAAAATGGCGGTATGTTTCATCAAACTGGATCCCAAATTAATTATAAAATTATTCTACTTATAATCTCCGCAGTTGTACTATCACAAACTTATTTTTTTAGATCCACGCACAGTGACCTAATTAAACCTAATTTGCAGAGTAATCTGTTCAATTTCTACCGCATTTTTCTTTCATTTCTGCATAAACATCGGCACACAATTTGCCCTCTCTGTATTGAACTTGTGCTGTGTGCCAGATTCTACTTACGACGTAGATGAAATCCAGCTGCAACTTTATAAATCCCAACGTGTTCTAATTTTTGTTTTTTCACCATCTGCAATAGCTGTTTCAAAACACCACGATGTTGTTGATTAGTTAATGGCTTCTATTTGACATCTCTCTTTTGCAAATCCACCTTATCTTCATTTAAATCTTCCATTTTGAAACTATGAGTATCTTATTTTTATTTAGAGTATCTTATATCTTATTTAGCGATTAGTATCTTATTTTTATTAATAACAAAATTTGAAAATCTGATTCAACTAAGAAGTAATGGCTGTTAAATATATACTGTTAAGTTTATGATTGTTGCCAATTGCTTCTGAAATTCCAGACAATCTATGGTTTTCTTTCATATGTATACCATATGTTTGGACAGAGGGAGTATTAATGAGAACTTAATAAATGAACAGCTACTACTATAACTACTTGAAATGCTAGAAAAATTAGTCAAACATAACAATAATAAAGAAAAAACGAATTAAATAAAAACACTGAAAAAATACAACAAATTTACAAATGCAGAACAAAGAAAAGGTAATACATCTATCAGCAGTCAGAAAATGATCGTGGCGGATCTAAAGTGTCAGTTGATAAGGAAAACTATCAAAAGATTCATTTACTTCACAATAGAACATTTATTTCATTTACAATAATTTGTCCACTTCGGAGCTGTAAATTATGTTAATCAAATTAATAATTTAAATTTCACGACAAATATGTATAATTTTATAATCTAATGACGTTTATATATAAAAATGTCGATCTTAGTAGACTAATTGTAAGGCCATAGCTTACAGTAAAAACAGGATTTTTTAATTTTAAGTGATGGATAATTAAATCTGTTTCCATGTTAAAATCTAAATAAGCAATATTTACGAAATTATTTATTTCTACATTAAGATATAACTAATTGCTCAAATTTTTAATAAATTTATCAAAAGGAATACAAGATTCATAGTAAAACATAACGAAAATGCTTAAGCTCACTGGCGGTTGCTGATCTAATTCGCAATTTTACGTATTTTTTCTGAAATTTGTATAACGAGACATAACGTAGTTGAATCAATGGGAACAAAGGATACAATGCAATCTTCATCTTCTAAGCAGTGAGAAAACAAATTGCAGCTGATACTTAATAAGCGAGAACGTGTCTGACTCCTAAAATTCGTCTGACTGTCAGACTCATCCACTTGAGATTCTTTGTTCTCAACTCGACAGACCCGCGCTTGAATTAAATTAAAAAAACTGTGAAAATATGTCTTTCTGGTATCTACATATATATATTTATATATATATATATTTCAATTGCTGCTCGTCATCCTTAACAATCCGCGTGAGTACAATAATCGAAAATTTACTGTCAGTATTTTGTCTATTGCCAGTCTTTCTTATATCATGAATTTAGCAGGCAACATAAAAATTTGCACTTTTACGATAGCAGTCGTGAAATTTTCGAAATTTTACGTTTGGATTGTTCATTGGGTTCACCCATATTTGGCATCCACTTGTAGACAGCTAAATTCTATTAGAGTCTAGAATAGCGCCCATATTGTGTCAATTGATATCGTAACTATCAACTACTAAAATTACCGGATCTTTCTTCCATGTTGGGTTTGGTAGTTTGGAGTGTTATTTTTGGCCAAACATTCCAAGTGTCTTTACTCCATATCGATGCGTCGCAAAAGTCAATAGTCTCTACATTTTCCAAATAGGATATTTAAATAATGCGCAAAGGCCAGAAGTTTTTGACGCACTCGGTAATCAAAGCAACAACCGTACATATCATCGTACATGTCTTTTCTAACCACTCTTTTGTAACACGGTCAAGTTGTCACTCACTAAATGTATTAAATATTTTTATATCCTTTGAACTGTTCCACCATCATTACTGAAAGTAATGAGTTGAATATTTTGCTGATATTTAGTGCTCCAAATATGTGGTAAGGCCGCTTGCGGAAACTACTTGATATCAGTTTACTGATTAATCCTAGTAGTATATTAATTAAGTGAACTATTTATATATAACGGATTTTCTCCCAGAAAATTCTAGATGTCAACTCGTTGCTAATGTTCAAATCAGACAGGTTTTAAGTTTCCACACAATTCCTAAAACATTGATTTTTTTTATCCAAACAAAAAGAAAATGCATTCTCCAAACAAATATTTCATGAATAAATTAACATGATTTAAATCAATAATGATCTTTATCCTAACTAGTATGTTTCTACTAACTACTACAAAGCAAATGCAGAAATTTAAACTAAATTAACCAAACGACAATTTTTTATTTTTGAATATACTTTCTTTTGTCCAAAATTATGTTTCTTTCCATAATAATTCACTTAGTAGATTTTCATTTTTTTGTTAACGGAATCTGTATTATATATACTTGTCTTTAATAGAATTAACATCAAGGACATCAAGGAATATATTTACGGATGTGATGGATTTTCATCAAAATATTACCAATAAAGTTTGGAACTATTTTGGGCGGACGTTGACAGTTACCAGATAATTTTTTGTAAATATTTATTTAAATTTTCGCAAAACTATTCCTGCATTAAATCATTTATATGTATGTTTTTCTGGTAAGCTATTGCCAAACCGAAGTTAATCGAACATACCCGATGCCGACCGGAACATAAACAATGTCGGTACTCCTATTTATTATATATTTAAATAAATTTAAAATTATACAAGCGTACATTAAATACAAGTTATTATATTTACGTTAAAATTATATAAGAACAGAAAATAAGGAGATCCTAGGATTGTAACGAAAGTACATAAAATTTAAAATTATATAAATTTGCACATTACATAATGAAATACGGCAAGCTCTCCAAATAAACATTATTTCTTGTATATAAATCTAAAAAAGCATATTTAAGAATTATTAATTAAAAGAGAGGTAAAAACAATAGAGAAATATTACATTCATATTTAATAAATATTTAGAAAAGATATACATATATTATACACAATATACCGTCACTCCAATGTTAACTGACTTGTAGCACTATTGCACTGTATAAGAGTCTGAAAGCTAAAAGGAGCAATATTTACAAAGTAAATGAATAAAATACCTTCCTTCTTATGAAAAATCGAAAACGTAAATACATATTCATATAGTGCTTCATGTTTGGCT
>WYDF02051921.1:0-12069 GCA_009867245.2 Adranes taylori
GTTTTCACCTCACATCATTGCATTAGTTTATGAAACCAAGATTGTGCGAAGTGCACCACCTCCTGCTCGCCAGCCAATTTGTAAATTATTTTATATCACATTTTGCGTACGCATGATTGTATGCCTATATTATTACAAATAGATCTTATGAAATTACATACATTTATACTCATACAGTTTAATAGGATTGCAACTTATCCAAACATTAGGAATATTTGCTGTTGTTTGATCCACAGGAAGTTTAAATTTAATTTTAAATAAAATTTGTACTTCGTATATAGAACTTCCTAAATACTTCCTACATAAAATTTCTTTGTTACTTCCTTACTTATTTTTTTATAAATAAAACATTAAGTACGGAAGCACAAATTTTATTTCAAATTAATTAGGAATTATAGCAAATTAGGGCCCTAGACAATTAAAATGCGCCTATTTTTGCAATTACTACCCCTAGATCATCTCTAGTATTCGCTTTACGCGTTACACACGAGATTTAATTTAAGATGTTTAACTACTTGTTAAGATAGGGAATTATTTTGAAAACTGAATATGTACTTAAAAAAATGGAAGGCACGAGTAGATGCACATTTCTGGCATAGATTATAGATTATAGCCTTCATCAATGGCCTCTGTTTTCACCTCGCACCATTGTATTAGTTTATGAGACCAATGCTCTACGAAGTGTGCCAGTGAAAGCAAAGGGTACTGATGAAGGCTATCACGATTTGCCAGAAATGCGAATCTACCCTTACCTTCCAATTTTTAAGCCAATTTAAATTTCATAAAATGTCAAATAGTTATAGATCATTTAACAAATAGTTATACTTCTTAAATAAAAAGTAATACCACCTAGAGATATTCTTAATATGTATTTATTTACGAGATAGAATCAATCTTAAAAACGTTTCACAGGTCTAAAAGTTTTTATTTGAATTGAATTGAATAGCCTCTACGTTTTATACATTTCTTCCTATGTTCTAGAAATTTTACCAATGTTATAATTCTTTGCTTGTGTTTGGCCAGAAACATCTCAGCATTACTTTAAAATGTCGTTTTACCTAAGTTACGGCTGATTGCAAGATTAGATAGAAGCACTAGATAATTATGAGATGTCATTTTAATTTTGCACATAGCCACATAGAAGGCACAAGTAACGAAACATATGACTCCGAAATTAACCACAACATTATATTGACACGTCCTGAAAATTTCGTCAAAATACAAGTGGTTTAGTTACAGTGAATTTTTAAAATGAGTAAGGCGTTCAGAAACATGAAAGTGAATCAACAGCATTTCCGAACGATATTTTTTTACAACATTCGAAGAAATTTAGTCGGCAACAATGTTGCCAAGTTAGTTGCTGTTTTTGGTAATGAAGATATCAATCGACAATTGATCCCTCATACTTACTCTGCATGGAAGCACAAATCACAGCGATGATCCATGGCTAAGTCTACCAAAACCAGCGGTCACCCAGGAAAACGTTAGTGCTATATGCGAGATGATTAATGAAGATCGTCATGTAATAGTCGGCATTTCTAAGACCTCAATCCAAAAGATTTTACATGATGAATTGGGCGTAAAAAAAATTGTTTCTCGTTGGATCCCGCATCTGTTGACTGAGGAACAAATGGCAGCTCGTGTCAGTTGGTGTCAGTTGGTGCCGAAGGACTCTCAATCGGTTCCAAAAATATGAATCGGTTGAAAAAATAACAAAGAGCGCTCCAAAAATATGTACAGTATCATTAGTGGTGACAAGTCTTAGATTTGCTCCTATGAACCTGAGAATAACCGTCTACTATTTGGGTGTTTCAAGATGGAGACTTTGGAGGAGAACCCAACCAAAGTCATAAGTTCCCGCAGTGTGTGGAAAAAGATGGTCGTAATTTTCGTATCAAAATCACATGTAACTAGAATTCCTTTACAAAATCGAAGGACGGTAAGTGTTGATTGGTACACAACCCTTTGTTTGAGCTGCGAAGAAATAACCCACAGTATTGGATCATCCTTCATCATTACAGTACGAGAGCTCACGCTGCACGGAAAACGTTTGAGTTTGTTGTACATTTTATGTACAAACAATTTTTGTACATTTCCCGCCATCAAGAATTCACTGCGTGGTCAAGGAATTCAATCAATTGAAGATGCAGTGGATGCTTCCCAAATGAACATTTCGAGCAGACTGATTAAAGAATGAAATAATGCTTTAACAATTGGTTTGAGCGAATGCAAAAGTGCATCGACAATGGTGGTAATTACTTTGTTGCGCTAGAGACAAATGCCATTATTCAAAAGATCTTTGCATTATCAGACTAATTCTAATTTTGCAAATCACTTACTTGCATGCAAAGAACAAGGAAATTGCCAAAATTCGGGCACTGAATACAGAAGATAAAAGGCGCAAGCATCTGTTATTCTGATGCATAAAAAGCTTGTAAATGAGTATGTAAACTAAAACATAAAACAGAGTGAGAGCGTGCAAGAATGTTGTCGTGCAACTGGAGCGTATTCAAAGTTAAAGAAAAGATTTTTGAAATCTTAACATTTATAAAAAATAATAGGTAAACCGAAAACGTAAATCTCCATGACTCCTAATCAAATGATAAAACTCCGCTCAGACGCTCACAGCAGAAAATTCCGGTTGTTTGGTAAAGCTGCTGAAAAAGGATTTGCCATAATTTCCATATGCGCCTAATGCACCGAATTGATTAATTAGCAATAGGGTTGTATAAATGTATTCCTCAATCTGTATCGCTCAGTTTAAAAGAAAAACTATTATAACTGATAACTATATTAAATAATTATGTTTAGAACATGTAATACATTAACCAACACTGAAAGAAGCAAACAAAAAAGTCGGTGTAAAAGTTAAGATCCTAAAAAGTCACAGAAGACATTCGTATACGCTCATCTGATTCATCTAGTTCTAAATTTGTTAATTCAGTTCTTTCATAGATGCTTATAGATTGATCACTTTGATCTCTTATAGATTGTATCCCGAAGCTTTTTCCAGTTCTCGGTCCACTCGCTGACCTCTCTTGTTCAAGTCGAAATTTGTGCGTGCATTTTCCGATTCTTGCATCCATCAAATCCTTTCTGGCACGGCATAACTTCAACGTTTCTTTCCATTGTATTCTGTATTCAAATTGATTATTCATAACGAAGTCGGTAGCTTCGTCCACAATATTGGCAAACACTCTGAAATTATCTTCTATAATTTCTTTCCGCACGTAACATTTGTATGGGTCTAGTTTCAGGAATTCTTCTTTATGTAGTAGATCTGGAAATAGCATTGTTACGGTATTTTTGAAAATCTTGTCGGCATTGCGTAAGCGATCTTTTTGCTTTTGTTTTCTCTTATATTCTTCCATTTCTAATTGTTTTATCGGTGCTTCTTGTTTTATTAGCGTTTCTTTATTTAGACTTTTTTTAGATAAAATAATGTTAGCCATACGTTCTTCTTCTTTAATAATCCATTGTTCATGGGCCCATTGCGAATATTTCCCTAGTGGAATTTTTAATTTAGCAGATGCTTTTTTCGCTTCCTCTATAGCCATTCGCTCCGCTAATTCTTCCGCTTTTTGTTTTTCCAGCTCCTTCTCATCTTCCCTACGTTTAAGTTCAGCTAAGGCCTCCTCTTTCTGCTGCTTAATCCAAGAAGCATGTACACGTGTCCAGTCATGTTGCCATTTATAAAAATTCAGTTTTCTGTTAACATTCTTCGTACAAAGGCGATCTAACACATCTGATTCCTTGTTGGAATCTTTATGAGACATCTCTACTACAATAACTCTGAAATAACCTTTATCGTCTGATATACCAACGTAAATTTTATCAACAGTTCTTAATTGTGGCATTACAGACAATATACTTTTGCCAGAATAAGATATGTCACTGTCAAATTTATGAGTATTTACTAGAAATTTCCAGAGCTCACAGTTACCATCACTTCTACTTAATCTTAAAAAGCTGGGTCTAGTATGAGACCAATGACCAAAAGTATAATAGTTTCTTGATCTTCTCCACAATAATGGCTGATCATTAAGCTTTTCTTTCCAGACACACATGACTTTACCACCAACGGAAAGAAATAAATCTTCAATAAAGTCATTTACTTCAACACGTATAACAGGTCCATCATGATATAAACCTTTGCTAATAATTCGAGCATCTTCACTGCTAACTATGTCACCAGAAATATAATCATATCCATCCCAAGCACATATAAGTACGTAACCATTTACTGTGCCGACGGCAAATTTCTGTTTTGGTGGTTTTGCAGGTTTTTCAATAATTGGTTTAAATTTAATTCTGTCACTGAAATTGTTAACAGGATTTGGATCATCAGATATTTTTTCATAAACTAATCCTTTTGTGAATAAAAAAAAACTTGTGATAGGAATAAATGCATGTGGAAAATCTGCATGCATTTTGACGTTAATCTTGTATATAGGTCTAAGATTCCGATGAAGGATGCGAAAAGATGATACATCAACTGTTAAAGCACTAGGACGTTTCTTCAAACGCCTCAGTTTTCTATGAGGTTTATAATCTCCTGCAGTAAATATAGGTTTTGCTAGTAAGTCCCAAAATAGTATAGTACCATCACAGCTTGATGTTGCAAGTTGTAAAGAAATTTTAGACATATCTCCTTGTTCTAAATCGGCAACCTCTTCCAATTTACCAGTTTTTGATATTTCATACAATGGGTGGATCCATGCAATAGATGAAATGTAATATTGATGCGACCATAAAATATCAGAAACAGCTGTCGGTCTTATAACAGCAAAATCCCTAGTATTAATCATCCATTTCATTAAAGAATACATTACGTTGCGATACGTTTGCTGTTCTGTTGTTAGAACTGCTTCCTCTTCTACCTTACTCAATTTGTTTCGTATATCCCAAACAACAACTTGTCCGCTAGAACAACCCCCAATCAATATATACTCATTATGAGGACAAAATGATATACATCTAACATCAATTGGTGCCTCAAGAATCAATTTAGGATATAGAATATCTTTGAAGGACCATATTAGAACAATATGCTGTTCGTATACATGTTCATTTATTATGTCTCTATTCGAGCAACATCTGTGATAGCTGTAAGGTGTAGTATACCAGTAAGCTATAGCTACGGTGCCAGTCCACATAGGATGCCAAGATATACTTGTTATTAATTTATTTCTGCATCGCTTAATGTCAGCTAAGGACAGTATTTCAGGAGATACAGTTTTGGTAGGCGTTTGCGTATACATCTCATCTTTGACCAAATCAGCGTAATCGTCCGTGTACAAGTTCATAAATTTATTGACAGTAAGATTATTATATATATCTTCCATATTCTCTTCGCAAAATTTAAAATAATTTTTAAGAAAATCTTGGGTAACATGAAGAATTTTTTCATACTCGTATTCATATTGCGTCCATTGGTTCTTTGGATGAGTGCATATCGTTTGAGCGTAGCTTTCAACTAGAGATGGTGCGACTTGTGTTCCATTATCAATTCTTCTCTTGATTACATTTGTCATAACGTATTTTGCAGGAACTAGAAGTTCAGCATATCCATCAGGCGCATCTTTCACTTTACGCATATGTAACTGAACCTTTGAAGACATAATTGGATATGCACATTCTAACTCCACCTGAAGTAAAGGTCTATTATTCCGATATACAAAATCATTAACTTCTTCTTCACTGCCTAGTGTATTCCAGGTACGTATACGACGTTTCAAAGTATTCTGTAAACGTTTCTTGCGCATTTTCTCTATTCTGTAAACAATCTCATTAATTCTGTCTTCCGCTTCTGGTATCATACAAAAATAGAATTCATCGTAATTACTTGACTCATCCGGTATATATCCAAGTAACATTTCTTCACGAGGATAGGCCAAAACCATTTCCTTGTGTGGTAAGAATTCGGAATTTTCATCAGCCTCAATTAGTTCTTCGATGAAATCTTTACGAATGAATTTCCATGGTTTCTCTGCTGTTACGCCTTCTCCAACTAAAATTTTATAAAACATCTAATTAATTTAAAATTTTTACTACAATTTGCAAACTATTAGAAAATTTATGTAACAATTTGACTGAAATTTTGTACACATAATTTGGTGAATTTTAGAAAGGAGCAGGATAGTGAAAAATAGTAAATTGGTTTTGAACATGTTTGCTTATGTATACGTTGCGTACTGATTTACAAAATAATGCCAATAAGTTGCACTAATCTTCTTGTTAGAAATGGAATTGAAATGAAAGGACGGACTTGAGTGACTACAGTAAAGATGCAATTGAAACGTTAAATGAGCAACTTCATCGATTGTTAGTAAAAGAGATGTATGTCGAGGCAATGCAATCTGGAACCTTAGAGAGGAGAACCGTAGCTTGCAAGCAGAAAAAATTATCTTGAAAATTAAATTTTCAAGACAAAATAGTTTGAATATGTAAGGCACCTACAGCATGTGTTTAACTGACGGAACGTAAAAGATATTTATACTTTTGCTTATCCTAAGACATCATCTGCGCCATGATTTACATGGTGTTCTAGAGAAACAGATTCATTTGGTAAGGAAACAGGATCAATTAATATGGAAACAGAGTATATAATAGATAAAGCAGGTACATATTAATACAAAACAAATTCAATTTCATTTCTCAATTCAGCGATTTGCTTAAGCATTGTAATCGAAGATTTACTATAGTTACATCTGAGATAGATCGAAGATGTTGGTCGACGTTCGTTGGTGGTCGAAGGTATTGATGACTTTATGTCATTAGGAAGCGGTTTGTTAATAGATTTCTTTGTAGTATCGTCGTTGAATATGGTGCTTCTCTTTCATTGTAGCTTGCAGTAGTAATATAATCGGACTCATTATCAGAATCAGTATCATGAGCGTGGGCGCCAATATAGAAATTTAGGACCAATGATTGATGTTTATCAAACAGTCTTTTAACCATATTTCGCTAAACGATTACCTCGTTTTTAATTATGCCGATAGCTTTGATGCAATGCTTTCGAGTGTAGCAAAATATGTAAAATATGATGACATAAACTTCAAGAGCAAATCAAATAAACCATTCGCTTTCTGATTTGTTCTGACTTTAATATAGTTAACTTAGATAAGAATACTGCTTTTACCAAGTATCCACATCACAGTTTACGATTCCAACTTCAATTACTACGTATTACTTGTTTTCTGGTATTCTCGTTTCACCTTTACCTCTTGTCCAACACTATCATATTTGCCGTGAGTACTAGATCGTTTGCGTTTACCGTCTGATTGTAGAGTAATCTTAGCGGTTGGTGGAGGTGAACTAATGTCAGTAACTGTTACAGTTGTCGACATTATAATATTGTAGCGTGGAGATTTGTCCACGTTCCTGTTAAGTTTGAGAATAGAAAGATCGAACATGCAATACTTATAAAAGATACAAGAAATTCAGGACGCATAGACGTTGTGACGTGTTGTTAACAGTAAACATGTTGCATGTTAGTGGAAAGCCCTACAAGTAGTAATCAACATTTAAAAAATCATTCAAGCTACTATTTATAAAATAAAAAATAATGTGAATACATTTTAAAAGCATCTTAATTAGATCAGAATTACAGTATAGAAATAGATTAAGTTCCGACGGAACTAGATTGTGTCCGAAGTCTTTAGCGTTGAAATTATCGGAAGAAATGAATATTTAGTTAACACTACCTGCGGATACAGTAATCGATAGCAGAAGTGCGCTATGTCAGTGCGTAAGTGACCAAATTAATTTAATTGGTAATTGATTGATAATAAATGAATGGGCGCTAAATGTGGGGTTTATTAGTATAGGCACCAGAAGCACATCTGATTTGATTGACCTCAATTACGATCAGAGCTTATTAACCTGACAGCAGTATTGATCCTTAAGTGGAATACATTGACTAAATGTATTTTACCAGAAGAGGGGAATAGCGAAGTATCTAGAATGTTTATTATAAACAAATTAATAATGACAAAAAATATGCATATCGATAAGTGGAATCGGAATAGTATGTATAAAAACGACGCCCAGTTCTCGTACAGTGCTAGTATATTTGGGCGTCTGCCGAACGTCGCAATGCCGGACTAAGTAGCAAAATAATAATTCCGAATTAAATAATATTAGAATAATAATTAAATAAAAAATAAAGTCATGTCTAATTAAAGTGTGATCATTAAATTTATTAAGTATTTTATTATGCATTCATCTAATGTAGCGCGATACTTAGCATTAATATTTTTGGGCATAATTCCGATAAATTAACTTGAGTATAATTTTGATAAATAAAGTAAAGTCGAATTTAATTAGTAACAAGTTTGTTGATCAAGGTAAAGCTAAAATAAGTATAAATAAATAATTAAGATAATGGTGCGATACTCTAAAATAATAAATAAATAGTTTGTGTACAACGGCAAAATCTGTAAGTACCTAGTTCAATATTTCTTTGATGTAACTAAACAAATCATACAGTCACTTTTATTCAAGTGTTGATTTATTTTATTAATTGCAAAGCATTGATTATTTTAATTTACACATGGGCTTAAATGAGCATGTTATTGTATTCCCTGTAAACATTTTTAATCAACTATTTTATTTCTGCGGCCTCAATTTTTTATGCTAACGACAATCGCTAAGAATTGGTGTTAGCAATAATGATCCAGCCATAAAGAGGACATGATCAAATCTGAAGGTACGTCCACCTTAGCAGGGGTCTTGGCTAGTGTTTTATTCTAAATGAAGTGGGGCCATCTTGGAGATATAAATTCAAACTTCCCGCGTCAATAATTTTATTAATAACTTTGCTAGAAGTAGCAAAACTTAAGGCTGTTTTATGAAATAACAATGGAGTTCAGGTACCTATAATTGGTAGCAGAGGACTGCTACGTCCCATATAAAAATCTCCCTCTCACCCATGTCACGTCCGACAGAACAACCCATTCCACCCTAAAAAATACGTGACAATATTCTGACTTGGTTTCGTCTACCTATTGGTTTGCGAATTGATGTTTCGTGGTACGCAGTTTCGTGTTGAAGAACTACAAGTCAGCAGTTTATCTGTATCTGTAGGAAAACTCTGTTCAGATTGTTAGCGAAATACTACCAAATTTTTTTATTGATCTTCATAATTTGTGTATGTTTTCTCATAAGAATCAATATAATTTTGTCTCGATTTTGAGGGACATATAAAAGTTACTAGCAATAACTAAATAATTTAATGAACAAAATTAGAGTATTCAAATACTTCGCAGTCACTGAATTTTTGTGAAACTATTCTTTTAAGTAAATGAATGCATATTTGATAACCCATTCGTGACAGAATGTATGTCTTAGTCACATTTCCAAAGAACATAAGGTAAAAAATTTGGTAAGAAGGAACCGGAATTGGATGAGGTAGGAAGAAAGAAGGTGTAAAATATGTGGAAGAAAGAGGAAATATGGGAGCACTGGGTAAATGAATGTAAGGGTTGGGAATTGGGATGAGGAAGAAAGCATTTGGGCAGCAAATTGGAAAAGTTTTATGGAACCGCACGGGAAAGGATTAAGGACAATGAAAAAGGTGGTGGTGGGTATAAGGAAGATATAATCAGAGATAAAGTCCGGAGACGGGAGTGATTTGTTGGGGATATGTTGTGTTGTTTCTCTTTCTCTATATGTAGTTCTCTCATTCTGTATTAGATAGAATGCTATTGTGTATTATTGAATTATATTGAAATATTATTGAGTTGGTATTACTGAAATTTGATTGAACTGTTTTAATTTTGAATTATAAATTAATATAAAATGTAAGTTGATTAGTTTATATGCCAGTGAAGGTTTCTTATTATTAGATTTTTTTGTGCTCTTTACAAAATTTCAATTGCTAATTTTAATATAAAATTCTAACAATGAATGAAATTTATTGTTCAATAATTCTACCGGCGACAATGGATTATTCACTTAACAGAAATAAGCGAGTGTGCTGCTATTAGAAAGTAAACAAGAAATTCAGTACCTAAACAAATAGATAAATTGCATGTCTCAATTTCCAACAAAAAATCAAATGTATTTACCTAAGCACTTAAGGAATTTCTGCGTTTCTTCAGTCATAATAATTCTTGTCACACCCGGAAAATCAAAAAGCGGTTCGGCTGCAGCACTATGTTTATGTCTCCTAGTTTTGCGTTTGTCTCTCGCTTTCTTTTCTTGATCGTCTCCATCCGTTTTATTCTTTTTGTCGCTTTGTTCTTTTTTTGAATATATAGCCGTTGATGAAATCCTTACTGTATCGAAATTGGCCATTACTCAAATCCACGTTTATTAAATATACATATATCTGAAAATCTATAGAAGCACAATTATGACAATTGGAATACACTGACATAGAGTAATTCTACTGGCAACTAAAATGTCAGAAAAATACATATGACATACCAGTACAAACTGAGCGAAAAATTATGTTAAAGAATAGTTAACTGCTTTAAGTTGAAACCCTAAAGCGACACGTTAATTCTATCAAATAAATTTTTCTTAATTATGTAATGGATAGAGTCTCATAATGTAAACAAATAAATATTGATCAAACTATGTAGAGGTGATCGAGAATGGTTGTCACACGACTAGTTTATCAGAATCATGTTGAAATAGCAATACAACACGTTTAATACCAAATAATATTAATATATCGTATTCACTTCATTTCTCACCTCACTTGAGCACAATTCGCATAGATTATATCTTCGGACATAATAAAGTAGGTGATGGAAAGAAGAAGAGAATGAAAACAATTAATATTACGCGGGAAGATTATCAAGATGGTGGACTACAGAGATTTCTCTCTAGTTCGCAATCTGAACACGAAATAAATAATACGATTAATGAAAACAATTTTGTCGACCAATGAAGTAAACTTGACTAAAGTTAGAATATCTAAAATTTGCAATAATATATGTGATGAATCTGGGAAGCAACAATCTGGGATAAGCATGGATGATTGTAAGAGATATGATAAAGTAAGGATGCAGAGGGTTAGTTTTCTGTTGTAGCTGAACTTGCAAATGGAGATGAATGATATGAAAAAACAAGTAAGTCTCCAATATACAGTTATTAAAGAACAATCTAAGAAATTAGCAAACATAACAAATGAGGTTATAGTCCAAAAACATATGACAATCAAAATAAACCAACACCGATTTACAGTTTTCTGTAAAAATAATAAACGAGAATAAGTTACATGATGTGTCTAAGGTAGAAAAATATACAGCCAGTAATGGCACGACACACCCACGCACCGAGGGAGCCAATGCAGGAGAAAAAAGAGTTAACGAACAGCAAAAACGAACAACAAAAATGGGAATAACAAATTCTCTTCTGTCCACAATAGCATAGCGTTCAGTACACATGGTAACAATGTAGAACCACGAGAAAATAACAATACTATTTTAAATGAGCATACTGTATCTAAACAACCATAGGGTATCCTTTCATACTCAAGGGTAATCAATCCTTATGTTAACAAACAGCATCGGATCCTCTTACATAGAAGAGTTAATGCGAAAAACCAAGCTAGTAAAGGAAATTATGAAAACAATGTTGACAGTGAAGGATTTACACTCGTAAGAAATAAAAACTTTAAAAGAAAGGAGACCATAAAAACTGAAATTGGTACAGCCCAAAGCACTAATAAACATAACGCGGCACTAATGGATCCAAATAATTGGCGAAAAAATATCAGTTTTAGGCCCATATACTTTTAAGTGGAAATGAAAAAGAGGTGATAACAACTGAAAACAAAAAAAATATCACAAAACCAAGAGGTTATAAAAATATTACACCTGAACATGCAAGCATTAACATATATAATGAACATGTATGTATTTCGGCCAAAGCCAACCCAACTGCCAACCTCACCTGCTCGAGTGGTGACTCTACCTTTGTCATCCGGTGCACCCTGCAGAAAACTGACGAGGCTCTGGCGTCCGAGTTACGGCGGAACAACCGTTAAAACAAGAGCTGAGGAAATGCAACTCTTTCTTAGGACCCCTTAACAACCCGCATTTGCCAGCGTGTTAA
>WYDF02051932.1:0-12069 GCA_009867245.2 Adranes taylori
TGCACGCTGAGTTGCGATGACCGAACGGCTGAAGGAAAAGTAGGCCTCCACGGCGAACGCGCGCTCTTCCTTTGTCCGCTGCATTTTTAACACTGAACTAGTCATAACAAAAACCTTAGATAACGTGCTTTCGAACGCACCATATACCAACGCTCTAATATTAATGGCCGCTTTGTCGCGCGATTTTAAAATAAGGAAGTAACCACGCCCCACCCTGTATTTAGCAGAGTTCGAAATAGAACATGTTCAAGGTTCGTTTTCAATTATTTAATAATTTTTATGAATATTTGAGCTTTTAGTGAAGATATTAACTTTATAATTAGCAATTTTAGTATTTTAGATCATGTGACAAGGTGTAGCTTAGCCTGTAATTCGTGACAGAAGAGTTTTGTTGACATACAGTGACGTTGTGTCTCTTAGACTCTGATTTTCAAAAAGTAAATCTGATTAGAAACTTACCGGCAACGAAATAAACAAAAGAATATTTTTAATTTGAAACAAATACTAATAAGTCTAAATTTTAAGAAATAATTCTCTCTAACAATACACAGCCTATACAAGTAAACAGAAAAACAGCACTAGCTGTCGATTCCACAGCTCCTGATTAATTTGCTACATGCATGGATAAATGCGCGCGAGTCTTTGCGGAAATAGGTGAAACACACAGAATCATATCGTCACCCTAAAACACAATCGTGCTATGTCCAAAAAAGCTGTTTTTGGCAATTGCAAAAAGAAAGGTTGTAGTAGACGTTTTTTGTAGTTGCAATTATTTGATCTTAATGCATTTTTTTAATATATTGCCCAAACTATCAACTTGCAGTTACAAGCATTTTAATTGATTAATTTTGATTAATATAATTGTAATTTAATTAAATATAAAACAGGTCTGGACATAGCACAAGTATGCTCCAGATCTAAGAGCGTACAAGAGCTATGTCCACATTTCTTTATTGCCAAAAGTGATACGTACAGTTTGTTTTCAGCACAACTGGCCATGTCTTTATAT
The DNA here is from genome assembly GCA_009867245.2 of Adranes taylori. Taxonomy (NCBI): domain Eukaryota; kingdom Metazoa; phylum Arthropoda; class Insecta; order Coleoptera; family Staphylinidae; genus Adranes; species Adranes taylori. The sequence continues at coordinate 1,010 of WYDF02051932.1, forward strand.
TTATACTAGACGATAACCCGTCGTAAAACGACTATAAGGATAATGCATGGACTAAATCCGATATATATTATTTAGCGTTAATTTATTATGGAGCACCTAACAAAGATTGTAATATATAACCTTCCCCAAACCTTCCCATACATTTGAACAGCTGATTGCTTTATTGTAAATGGACTAAACCCGATCTCTTCTGCTTTGTTACCTCTTAGTAATGTATAAAATCATAAGCGTTCTAGACGGACAAAGCTAGACGTTTATATATATATATATATATATATATATATATATATAAGTATCATTATTAATGCTTTTTTACTATTATTAATAATAAAAATATGATATGTAGCTACCCCTTTTAAGAATAAATAAACAGCTGTAGAATAAAGTAAAATTACTTTTACAAAATATTAAAAATAAATGAAAGTTAAATTAAATATTTAAATAAAAATTAAATGTTTTATTATTCTTGAACAATAATAAAAAAAAACTTAAAATTTAGATAAAAAATAAATTAATTGTTTTAATTAATAATTAAATAATAATTGGAGTATTTAAAAATAATTCAGCTATTTGAATGGAAAATACAAATACTCATAATTATTTTTAATTGAGTTAAATGGCATAATATTATTTTTAATCTTCTTCGTTTTCTTCCCTAGCTCAGATCGCTTCATCTTCAACTTTTTTAGCTGCGGATAATTTCTCAAAAAATTGTTTATACTCAACTGGTATTACACCTTTTTTAGAAGATCCATTAGATCTTTTTTGTTTGTTAACGAAATCGGTAGTGTTGACTTGTATTTTGGTTTTCATTGAATTTTATCCTACCAAATTTTTTGGGGGTTCACATTAAGTGCACGGAAAGAAGTGTTTACGTCGTAAATTGTACAACGGACGAATTGCACTCAAATCGCAGCCACATTAATTTTCAGCCAATTCACATTTTGTCTATCAGAATCCTCTGTCCGGTTAGTAATTAATTTGTTGGTCTATTCTGCTAAATCAAACACTGAATCATAGTTACGTACATTTACACATTAAGATTTGGGGTCAATTCTTGACATTTCAATGACTAATTTGTACTCACTCTGGTGTAAATACTTTCATGTTTTCGGTATCTCTCTATGATTGAATGCATGGAATCAGGTAACTGTGTCCACTTTCGGTAAATTTGATGTCCAAAAAGGCAGCTGTTACATTTTGATTGCGGTTTTGACCACCGCACGAGTCCGCATATAAATGTTCGACTTGTATATTTAAATTTAAAATATAACTAAGAAATCTGATTTTTCTACAAAAAGTTTGGTAGTCTTCATTAATTGGAATAAAATTGTACAAACAGATCGGGACAATCAGATCTAATGTAAGAAATATTTCAAATTAATCTGAAATCACCTTGTAAATGACAGTTCGCATACAAGTAACATATATAAAGTTTTCAGTCAAACATGATGATAGATTCAGAACAGAGTTAATGTACATTCACTGATACAAATACAATGATGTTATGAAAAAAGAGGGTGTTGATAAAGCTTAAATATCTTATAGCAAAAATGGCCATTCACCCAAAACATCCATCGGAAATTTTCTAGCTTTATAGTCTGTCATATATGATTCGAAGCAATTTTTCGAAGATTGCCTGCTTAAATATTTAATTAATGTGGTTGCTTCATAAAGCAAAACGATATCCATCACATAATACATAAAAATAAAAAAAAATCACATTTGCAAACACTAGCACAACATAACGCCACGTGTTTACTTTCTTCATTTGATCAGTTGATAAACCTAGCGTTGGCGGGAATATTTATGAGGCAATAGTGACATATTAGACAGAAAACACGCATGTTTACCAACATTATTATAAACAAAACAATCCCAAAAAAAGAAGAAAAAAAAAGAAGTAGTTAATTTTAGTCAAAATTAAGTATTCTAAGATTCTATATCCATGTAATGAACTGAAAACATTAAATAAAATATATTCACAATAATACTATGTCCGGACATAGCATTATTGTGTTCAAACCACTGGACATAACACTAGTATGTACTTATAAATATGAAGGTGCTGGACATATCAAAAACTTTATTTTGATTTATGATGCTTTCCAATTTTTTTTCGGGCATAGAGCTGTTATGCAATTGATATAGCTTTTCAAGACGAATCCAACGGTACCAATATATCAAAAACGCAAAAATGGACATAGCACGTTTGTGCATTAGGGTGATGATATATTATCGACAGTGTCGCGAACGCAGTTAACATGTTAAACGCCATGAAGGTCTCATGGGACCAACGGCTTAATATATGTTGCAGACCTTGTAGATCCAATGGAACTAACATAGAAATAAAGTTCAGACATTTGCAGTAGACCGTAAACCCTGCTTTAAGAGCAAATAACTAGTTTGATGAACCGTCGAGGTCTATTCGTAATAAAAAATCCCTAAAGTTGGGCCTAGACTTTTAAACTTAAGTTTCGTTGTAGTCCTTTTAAACAAACCAATATGAATTTTTTAACGTTTAGTTCTACGTAACATTATACAATGGTCAAGAAAAAATAATGTTTTCATTTATGTACTCTGTTATAACAGTTTAGACACATCAGGAGTTCCTTCACAATTATTACAAATTGCCTATTTATTTTATTTGATTTTGTGCAGTTCCTCTCCCTTCGTTTTTAGAAATTTCTTTGTAAATTCTTTGTATATTATGTGTGCATTTACTAACGCAGTAGTTAGAAGAAGTTCAAATCCCAATTTGCGATACCAGATCAAATCCCAATCTGCAAAGGATTATTGTATGCGACCATTTGATTTGATAAATCCACTGAGGATTTTGCTGAATTATGATATCGCACAAAATATTTTCTAGGAATCATTTTCCTACTTGTCCAGCTGTAGCATTGGAAAGAGCTTTCGCTTCTGCCCATCTCGTAGCGAAGTCCATACATGTAATTATATACCTTTTACCAGAATTTCTTCGTGATTTTGGAGCCACAAATCCCAACTAATCCTTTGAAATGGATGTTTGGGGATTTCAATAAGTTCTAATTCTTGTCTGGCAATCATCTTGCAAATCTATTCACATTGTTTTTTTAAACCATACCAAAAATATTTAGATTTTATTCTTTCTAGTGTACGCGTTTCTCCCATGTCTCCACTCATAGGCCCTGAATGATGAAAATATAATATTTCATACTTTAGTTTTCGTGGCACTACCAATTATTCGACTCACTAATTGCCTTCCTAATTTCTTTTATGTTCTCATCTTCCTATTGCATTTCGGCAACATTTATTGCAATATTTAGATACCCTTGCTTGCAAGGGTATCCAGGGTAGATACCCTTGCTTGCAAGGGTATCTAAATAAAGAATAGACATGTCGGTTTGTTGAGCCCTTACAGTAAACCATAACAAAGGAGTAACAAAGAGTTTTAAGGACCCCCTCGCTAATTTTCTACCGGATTTTTTATAGATTTCAAATAACAAAGACTATTATGATTCGTTTGTATCACAAATTGTCGTAATCCCCACAGATAATATCTCCATACCGTCACAGCCCATACTGCGCCAAAGCATTCCAGCTCTATGATGCCATAATTTCTTTCACTCTTGGTCAGACTTCTACTTGCTCAGCATGACAGCATACTGGATGAAAATGTTGTCCATCCTCCTTCTTTTGCATTAGAAAATATCCAAGTCCTTGCACACTCGCGTCAACATGCACTTCTGTTTCTTCATCAGAAGAATAATGAGTCAAAATCGCAGCACTGCAGAGTGCATCTTTTGATTATTTAAACGGTTACTCACATTCGTCATCTCATTTAAATTTTGAAGAAGGTATGTTTTATGTTTGCCTCAAAAATGTCAGGAGACATTTCAAATAGCGTGGAAGATGTCGCACACAGCGAGTTCATCTGTCCAAAGTGAGCCGACGTACTTAAAGTAGTGTCAAATATAAATTATGTTGTACAGGCTCGGGCGTGGGATTTTGTTACCATTCGTGAATTTTGCACATTATAAGGCGAATACTTGGGTAGCTCTAGAGCAGGGGTTCTCGACCGGTCCGTCGCGACCCTCTGGGCTTGTTTGGAATGAACCAATTTCTGAATGTCTGGATTGATTTTTGAAACAATACAATGTGATTTTCCAGGGTAAAACGATTTCTTGATTTGGTTTTCAAATTCACCATTGTGCAAAATCCTTGTTCACAGTTGTAAGAGGCAGTAAGTGCTATCAAAATTTTCAACGCTGTTCTGGACAGTCATGGGTATTCCTTATCCAAAATTTGTCTGCACAAGCATTGTTAAAAGTTAGTTTCATTGACTGATCACTTGATATCTCTATCAGTTCATCATGAAGACGAGCACTTCGCTCAGCATTTTGATGGCTTGACTACCCACAAAAATCCACTCATATCCTTAACTGGAATATAATCAGTCAAATGTTTAATTAAGGCTTCGAGATATGATATTAGTAGGGAGAGAGTTTCAAAATTTTCTTTCAAAATTTTCAAAGTTTTCTTTCTTAATTCTTGTGTTCCAAAAGTAAGTTTTTTACAAATGCGTTTACTCTATTTTGAGCATACAGAACATTTTTGTCTGATCTTTGTAGGGATAAGTTCAAACTATTGAGATGCGAGGTCAGATAAATAAGCAAGCTTTACCAAACACTTCATTCATCATTGAAAAGCTGGAAAACTCAGGTTTACTATCAACCAAAACATTTTCGACCTAATTCAAACAGCCTGCTTAACAAATTACCACTGTATACCCATCATAGTTCGATGTGGAATAGCAAATGTGTGTGCAAGGCTCCTACCTTTTCACACACCAAACCTACTTTGCAATTGGCAATTCTTGATTGGTTAACTACTTTGATAGCTTCAGTGAGACAGTGGGCCCAGTTTCCATGTGACAATAGATATGTCAACCTGGCAAACAAACCACTGTTTTTCCTGTAAAGGCCTTTGCTCCATCATTACAAATTGAAACGCATTTCTTCCATTCAATTTCGAAAGGTAGCGATTTAGTTGCTTCAATGAAAACATTAAGAAGACTTTCACCTATATTATTTGTCAAAGACTTACAAAAAACATGTTTTCGTGAATAGATTCACCGCAATCATATCGAATGTACCACAAAACCGATCACAGTTGGCAACGTTTGTTAAGTCATCAAACTGAATTGAAAGAAAGTACTTTCATTTATTAGTTTCTGTAGCTGGTTCTGAACATTTTCAACCATGTCAGATATACGTCTTGACTTAATGTCTTTTAATAATGGGATTTTTTCACTTTTCAGCATCTTGAGGAACAGCATCTTTCAGCATCACTTTTTCTGCATCTAGAATCCATATCGATTGCGGCAAAAAGAATTAATTCCTCAGCAATTGTATGTGGTTTTCCCATTTTAGTAATCTTGAGCTCTACCTTGCATGAAGCTTTAAGTTTACTAACATCACCAAGACCTTTAATATTCACCTGTTGACTTCGAAGGGATAACAGTTTTCTCTGTAAAAACTCCACTAGTTTGCCTTTCAGCACAAAATATTTAGCTTCAAGGTGATGTTTCATTTTTGAAGGCTTCATGCTTTCGGCTTACAATACTTAGCTACATGTAACACATTGAGGTTTGTTTGCTAGATCAGTGAAACCAAACTGTATGTATTACTGGTCATATTTGCGGCACTTTGTTTTCACACACTCGCTATCGTCACTACTTGAAGACGCTCTATTTAAAAACTTATCCATGATCTGTAACTGTAACTTGCAATACTCCAAATAAAGACCAAAGTGCACATAGTAGCCTCCGCAAGACGCCAGCACTCGTCTGACTGACAGAGGATGCGCGTACAGCCTCGGTAGTCAAGCAAACAGTCGGCGACTGCGTTAGAGCGGGGCCTAGAGCGGCAATGTCATCAGCGCCTGTACTGCGAACACACCATGTGTAGTGCTAGCCTGCTAGAAGCTAGCTGATTGAAAAAACGCAAATAAAACAGATTATAAATACAAAACTATTGTAACTGTATAAAATCACTGGATGTACTATTGTCTTATTTATAGTAATTAATAATAATGTTTCTTAATAAATTACAAGTGATTGTTATGAGTAAAAAATTACAACTATTGTAGTTTTATTATTATTTTTGTAGCATTATAAATTAAGGGGGTCGCCAAAATACTCAACCTAAAAAGGGGGTCGCAGTGTCTAAAAGGTTGAGAACCCCTGGCCTAGAGAATTAAAAGAGAACTAGAGATTTTACCTGTGTACGAGAAATACTGTTAGATTCTATTAAATTCTATACCAATCACTGCCACAAACGATAAATGACGACTTTCTTTTGAATATTGTGATGGGGGATGGGTCATGGGTCCATCACTATGACCCGGAAGAGAAAAGACGGAACGCGGAATATATACATACGTCTTCTCCTTCGGCGAAAAAGTTCAAAACACACGCAAACACAAAAATAAATTCTTTTGACTATGTCTTGTGATGTCACCGAGTTTATGTGACCGCGTTTCTGGAACGAGTTCTACTCAGTACATACAGATTCTAAAACACCTCCGACGTCGAGTAGTCGTGTTAGAAGTAGCCTGGAGCCAATGATCTTGCAACATAACAACGCACGTCCATACACCTCGCGCGCAACTGCAGGGGCTATGCGAAACTTGAAGTTTGAACCGGTTCCAAACTCTCCTTACTCCCACGATCTTGCGCCTTGCGATTTAAATTTTTTCCTCTACTCAAGAGATAAATCAAGGTTAATGATTACGCCTCAGACGATGAGGAGAATGCAGCTGTCAAGTCCTGAATCGAAGAAATGTCGGAAGAATTTTTCAGTGACGTCAGGAAAAGGCTTGTTACAGGTTGGGAGAAATGTGTTAGCCTTAACGGTGACTATGTTGAAAAATAACTATATCATTTTGAAGCTTAAGAATTGAATTTATTATACGTTTTGCCCGATCGTGCTATTTATTTTTGTACGTGTTCTACAAGCATGTGTAAATTAGTGTTCAGCCTACCCTCGTATATTATAAAGATACTTTTTGAATGTTCGAGTAAAGTAACTTAGTTTTCTCACTTTCCGAAATACGTCACAATACACTTACGATAGATAACGCACACAGAAAATGCATGAACACGTTTTCCCACGAATATATGGATATTTTCAATCAGTGATCCGCTAACTACGACATAATATTCAATCCATTATCCATTAAAATATAATCCCGATTAATTTTTTTTATTTTTTGAATTTTGGAATCATGACGCTTAATGTGCTGACTAACCGTACGTCGGCGTTGGTACAAAATAACTCTCTATAATAACAATTTAATTGTTTGCATTTAATAAAATTTATATAAAATGTTTAATGGTTACTGTATAATTACCATTTTAATTTGTAAAATATCAATAACATTGTGAAGAGTATTTTTCATAGCTTTTTTTCTGCATTTAGTTGTTTTTCCAACTACATTTAGTTCCCATTAGTTTAATACATGTTTGATAAATTGTGCCCATATATTTTTTAGATCTGGAGGAATTAACAAATATGTTTGACGAATTCCATAAGGTACTATTTGATAATATTTCGATTGGTCAGGAACCACATCAAGAAACATTGGAAAAACCTAGAGACATTCCCGAAGTACCTGAGTAATCAACCCCGAAGTACCATGGTGCAAACAAATATCTTAATTAATTTCAGAATAAAACAGCCTTCGGAAATTAATAACCTCGGGCCTTAGGTTAGTTTAGCGTGAGACTGCACGCTGGAACTGATCTTGTTGTTCCTCCGGTCCTCAGTCGCATACTGAGGCCACAGGTAGTTTCTAGTCTTGCGTGTAAACCAGTGGGGCAGCTGCATTTAAGTTACTACTAATGAGTGAAACAGCATTAATGATTTAACAAAACCATCTACTGGTCTTCAGACAATATAAACAAAGAAAGAACTATAAATGCAGAATTAAATGTCAATAATCAAATGTCAAATTAAATCAATATCGTAACAATTGCGGTAAAAGCAGTGCAAATACATATATACTAATAAAACAAAATAACAGTGGGGCGAGAATAATAATAATAACAACAAAGCAGTAAAAATACTAGAAGCATGTACCAACAGTTAATATTACAACATGAGGGCGGCGGTGAATCTAAACACACTATATGAATAACGGGAAGAGGCAGGTATCTTAGGAGTATACAATAGTCGCGTAACTCAGTGAGGAGCACTGTTGTTACTGTTGCCCAGTGACTACGACTAACCTTGCGGCGCACTAGTTAGAAGTATACACTCTATTAGATATGCTGAAGAGGAATCCTATATGCTCGTCATCCAGTGAGGAGCACTGCTGTTTCTATTACTGTTTCCAAGTGACTCATCTTGTGGCATACCAGTTGGTAGTATACGCTCTAGTTGTATAAGAAATAGGTGAATGGAAGAGTAGGAAAAGAAACAAAAAGTATTTAGCATACACGCAATCTATTAACCAGTATATGGTATATGAAAATCGCTCAACAAATATGTTATTAACTCGGTGACTGTCGCTGTCTATCGCTAAGTTCATTTTCTCAGCTAGGCTGCTTTTGCTGGTTGCTCTGTTTATGCTTCAAGATGGCTGGCTTGGCCTGGCTCCTCTGCGGGCGGCTGCTGCTGGACATTTGTCTTCCAGTTCTCGATATCGAGAACTAAATATTTCAATACAAATTATCTCTATTTATAGACGGGGACCTTGAGTTCAAGTTTTGCTCCATTATACGGATCGTATGGAGCAATTACACGACATTCTATTTCCCGGAATGAGTCATTGTGTCTTTTGCTACGTGATACGGTTTCTTCACATATGACTATGCAAATCTTCGTATTCCCTACTCTACGTGACGACGTAATACATAATTCAACTTCTAGTGGCTTTTCCACGGGTTACAATAGGACCAATAAAGCAAGCGTCAGCAAGCGTATATCTATCTGATTAATGCAATTAGAGAGGAGACGAAAAATCCCCACACTCATTCATGCTGAGCGATGTGTTTATTCCAATACGTTTTATCTAGCAGCGACAGCAAAATAATATTAGTTCGCATATAATGCATTCGTTTCAATTTCTGTTTAGGGTTTCCGAAACCAATTTATTTAAACAATTTAATTTATTTACCATGAAAGATTATGTAATTTATAGATACTTTTAATTGCCAAGTAACGTGCTTTGTTAGATATTTCCTCTTGGCCTATGACCGCGCCAGTGGGCAAAGAGTATTTTACTCACTGTCGCTGTCGTTGACAGATAAATGTCGTACAAAATGTTTCAATCCCTACGCTGTGAGTAATAACATTTCTAAATTACGGAGTACTATTTATTTTGCCTCTGAAAAGTCCGTCGAACAGGTACATAAATTTCGAAACCTGGGAGCTGTAGTGAATGAATTAAGTGATCCGAAAATCTAGATTAAAGCTAGAATCGAGCAAGCTTGCAGAACTTTCACCAGCATGAAATACCTTTTCACAGCAAGCGACACCTATGCCTTAAACTTCTTGTGTGAATTTCCGGCCTAGTCTATGGATGTTAAAGCTGGACACTCAACCAGGCGATGCAAAATCGTGTAGACACCTACGAAATATAGTTATACCGAAGGATATTCGGTATAACTTTAATAGCAAGACGAACAAGCAATGAAGTCCTTCGTACGATGGACAAATGTTTAGAGCTGATGAGAACTGTTAAGGAAAGGAAATTGCAAAACATCGGGCACATCATGCATGGTGAGAAATATGAGATTGTCCGAATGATCGTTGAAGAGAAAGTATTGGACAAATGTTCAATAGAACGACGCCAGAATTCATAGTTCAAGGATTTGAGGAGCTGGCTCAGACGAGTGTCAACAGAGATCCATAGAGTTTGAGTTTCTCAAGCAAAAATAGCTAATTGGATCGGCAACCTCTGTCGGCAGATGGCGTTATAAGCAGAAGATGGCTGTGGTGTCAAACCTAATATATATAATCTATTGGAAGATAAGGAATCTAATTAATCCAATAAAACCTAATAAGAACTATATAAATATTATTTAAACATTATTTAAAAATTGGAATTTTAATATAGGAAATTTAAATACTCTCGACATAAACGATCTATTTCAAACATCTAAATACATTCAATCGATATGGTACATGACAAATGATTTCGCTACACATTGCAACCGTTCTAAAATTAGATCAGTGTTGGTTATCGTTGGAAGTTTGTTATTAAATAGGTAACTAAAACATCAATTTGCGGTTACATATCGTCATATGTATATACGAATTTATAGCGATATTAATCTACGAATTAATAATGAAAACAAATTGATTGCGTGTGTTCAATGTATTGAAGACATCTCATTAATTTCAGAATATTATACTCAAAATTATTTTATTACAATATATTATATATATCGTATATCATATATCATCGTATATCGTATATCATATACCGCACCCAAATAGCTACACAAAAAATTGTACCACACAAGAGAGGGGAACTATTGAAGAGAGACAGATGTATGAAGGTGGCATATTAGTTATGTATTTTTATGTACTTTTTTATATCGATAAATTGGCGCTCTTAATAATAGAAAAAACAATATAAATCAATATTTTATTGTATAAAACCATAACTTCAAGCACCTACACACAACTCTAAAATAATATTTTATTGATTTCGAAATAAAATAAGTTTGGCTTGAACATGTCTTACACTATTTTATATTTCATTAATTTTTGAGTTCTCATAATTTATTCTAATTCTGAAATACAAGTTTTAATATTTGTAATAAATGGTTATTTAAACTATCTTGATGTAATATATATTGTTCCAGACAGTTCAACACAGTATATAAATTTATCTTAGTTAAAGCCATATTAAATAAAATTTGTATAATATTTTTGCGATTAATATTGATAATAGGCCTAAAACAAGCTTCCGCAATTTTGCATATTTTAGTAACATCTGATTTTAGCTCTAAACCTCCTTTATCTATATATATAGATAAAGGAGGTTTAGAGCTAAAATCAGATGTT
>WYDF02051943.1:0-12069 GCA_009867245.2 Adranes taylori
ATATATCAACAACGATCGGTTCGGTATTCAACAATAAGAACACCAACTACTACATCTAAAGCTGGTTGCATACAAAAACTAATAATTCATAATACGAATTTTCCTTTCTATCAACAGCTGGCTTGTGGCTTAGTGAGTTAGTATCGGTTTTCAAAGCCGTGATACTCCTAATAAAGATGATGCTGATGATCCCTTATAACAATGGTGGAAAGGCACCATTCATTCTGAACAAGCCGCTTTTTTGAAACATTTGTTGTCATTATTGATATTACGTACCTATTAAAAATAACATTTTTTATATGTTCTTTGTTGATTTTCTTTTCTTCAAACTAAATTAGGCAATGGAATGGGTAATAGGAAAATTAGATGCAGAAGTCAAAGGTATTGCTACATCAGCAGTGAACGCTACCGATGAACTTCTTGTCAGTACCCGACGATCTTTAGATGATATTTCGACGAAAGCGAAACGTAGTTTAGATGATCTACAACAGCAATTTACTAATGCTACACCTAATGAAAGGATATCACAAGAAATGTAGTACATTTTTGTCTTTGTCAGTATTATTCTTGGTACGTTTTTTATAAATATGGAAAGAATAAAAAAATGTACATTTCGTATCATAAAGGAGATGTAAGCTGTATACTGTGAATAATGGGGGGATATTTTGCTATTATTAAATTTCTTTGACATGAAAAATTTTATTATATTAACAAATAATTTGCTTGGCACGATCTTCAGAATGATTTAAAATGTATTTGTCAATCTAATACTTTGAATAAATAAAAATAGTCTGAATAACAAATTTAAAGCAAATATCCTTTCATTACTGTTTAATAAATACTTTTGTAAACTATTATTTATTTATATTTATAAAAAGATTATCTCAAAACAAACGTGTTCATAGTTTTCGAAAAGCGTTTAAGTGTGAGTGTATGCTTAGTGTATATTAAGAAAGAAATAAACACAATAAAAAAATAGATGATAATAGATAAAAAAGATATTTTGTTACTATTTAACGTTTAAAATATAGGTGTATCTTAATACATCCATTGGGGATAATACATCCATAGACCAAATAATGGGCAATGTTCGTTGTATTCAATATATTCCTGTAGAAATACATGGCCGTCGAAAATAGATGAGCCTTGAAAATTTGTTTCTCGACCAGTCAATGGCAAGAATGAGTGATTGCGTGGCCTTCCCGCGTTTTCCTTTGTGTTAGACGCTTTTCCGTGGTAGCCGCGCGTGGGTGCAAACACTCTTGGGAAAATTTGGATAAGACAAAGTGCCAAAAGATCCGTTCTTGTCTTGAGAAAAACATTTTGAAGATCAATGTTCTTGATACCAAAATGAACATTGCCTATCTACTAGAACATTTTAATTATTATATGTGTTTAAAATAAGTTTCATGTTAATCATATGTCCGAAAGATGAAATTTTTGGCGCGGAAAGTTAAATGTAATTGAAAATCTATTATTTCTTTTATTAAATTTTAAACGTATTAAGTTATTTACGGTTTTAAAATGACGTAATGTTTATATGGTTTAGACTCGTTAAATAAATCTGTTCATGTACATATATGCATATAAATATGCATTTATTTAAAACTGTGTGAATGCTTAGCAAATGAATTATAAAGAGTAGTGTTATTTTTAAATAATAGGAGTAATATTTAACACTTAATTCTGGAAATTTAGCTCTAAATTTGCAGACTAATATATTACTTCATACAGTAAATACTTCATTATAATTTACTTAATGATACATTCTGATATGTCCTTTTGGAATTTAAAAGGACAAAGTACTGAACAAAGTATTTACAAAGCGCTGACTAGTATTTCTGAAGTTCATTATAGATATTCCTCAATTTTATATGATCTCAGTGTGTTCCATTCTATTGTATCGAGTACAAATGTCTCATCTAATATAAGACTAATATATGGTAGACTAGTTTTGTAACCTACGAGTTATATTTTTCAGGGATATATCGCGTGCAAAATTTTAATTCGTGCAATCTTCTGCGTTGGTCTAAATTCTGCCATTTTACGCATGAGGTTAATGTTTTATTGATTGAAGGTCGGTTAAAGGCCTTCTACTATCTTTTATGAAGATTAAGAATTATAGTGGCCGTAGTGTGCTTCTTTGGCGAGCACCGTATGTAACACCTATTTTTCTTTCATTAGAAAATGTACTTTATTTTTGCTTGATTCCAGTTTTTCGAATATTTGCGATCTACTTCACAACTCTTCAGTTTTAGTGTTATTAGAATTTTTTCATGCAGCAGGTACGTTGTCTAACTCAACAGCTATTGCGTTCAGTTGTCTCCGATCCAATATGTTGGTAAAATGTTTGTGCAATTCTATCAGTTGGGAATGCGATGATTAATCTTATCTGAACCCAAATGCTAGTGAGAGTATGTAGCTTTTATTAATAAAACTTTTTCAAGGAAGGATTAACAAGTTCACTTAGTTAACAAATTCTTTAATTATAATCTATTAGTTTTTTTTTACTATTCCCGTTTTTTTTGCAACTACTTTTGAAAGTCCTTTTTGCTATTTCTTAGAATCGTAAGTTCTTTATTGAATTATTATTGTTAAAAATGAAAAATCTTTGTATTAAATCTTGAGCTTTTGTCATTCATTATAAGATTATTATTAACGTGATAATATAAGCTATTTTCCTTGAACCGAAATTACAAGGTGGTAGCTTTCATTTGGAACTATTGTTGTATTGTAACGATTCGGTAATTTTTTATTGAGTCATTTCCGTGAACTTCAACAGGAATATGATGCATACGCATTCGTTAAGTTAGTCAGCGAATGTTGAGCTACTTTTCAAAAGTTTTATGTTGATTTAAGCGAAATCTATCAAGAAAACTAATATTTATTTATGACCAATTCGAAATTGATCGAATGTTTTCTAAATAAATTTTAGAAAACGCATTCCTTTGAACCATTTCCGTATGTTGGTTGCTTTTAGATTTGTTTTAATTTGTAAATCAATATTCTAATTTGTACCACTTGAATAATGATAATTTGACACGAAAATAATATTAAAAAACGCAAAATGAGTGTAGTAGGCATTAAAAAACTGTAAAAGTAATTACTAAGTGTAATTGATCAGTATAGCAATTTATGTAAGCGATTAAAAACTAATAAAAGTGATATTTTCAATGTACTATGCAGTACTTTTTTTTAATACCTTCGAGAAGTCATGAATTCTATATTAAAACCTACTAGAAAACTACCAGAGACCACAATTTAATGAAATGAATGCCAATGAAATGTGAAGATCAAAATCCTTCTAGTGTAGCATAAGGTAATTAGGAAAAAATCTAGGAACTAAACAAGCTCACATTTGTTCAGTCCATGTAGTAATTTCATAAAATAAGTGGTGTACTTCTGAATAAGATAATCTATCCCATTGCAATTGATATTACCACATTTCCATCATAAATCCAAGTAAAATAATATATTCTGTTCTTGTGGTAGATGATGGTCGAAAAAGGCTTGTATACATCACGGCAGTAGTTTTCTTTTTTTTAAAACTTTACTAAAGTTTTGAAGCATATATTTTTTCACTTTAATTTGATTATAGTTGAATTTGGATTATAGAGGTAATTTGGTTATTCGTCAGATTATAGTTGAAAACAAATATATTAAATAATAAAATTTTCAATAGTATATAAATATTAAAAATGAATAACATTCTGAATAGCAAATCAGAGTCAATATTTTTTATTAAAGGGGGGTTTCTCTGTTTTGCACCTTGGAGAAAAACCCTGAAAGCATTATCAAACTTAATGAAATGACCATTTGCTGTGATGATGTAACTGTTGCTGTTGATTTATCATTAATCCATCATCCTCACGTTCATGATTAGAGTTCATACCTCCCCCACTACTACTTATATTAGCCTCATCAGAACTTTCTCTTCTTAAAGATGTGTCCCGCTGCTGATTCTGTTGCAATGTTATATCACTACGTTTCCCATTTTCAGTAGTACAACTGCCATGTTCACGATGATAATGTTCGGAAAAATTGACTTGATGCGGAAAATGATCGCCGCATTCAACACAAACGACTGGTTTACTCTCAACCGTGATGTGATGGTCAAATTTTTCGGTCGATGGAAATATTGAAGGTGTTGCAGTAGAAAATATGGGACTGCCGATTTGCAGAGGCGAAGAAGAAGGTGTAGCAGGAGTTTTCTGGATTGCAAGTGAGTTGTGTGCATGGGATGGGGATGTGGAAGGAGTTTGTGGATGTTGTTGATGAGACATGAGATGAATATTGAGTTGAACTTTTTGTGTAAAACGTTTATCACATGCGACACAAGAATAAGGTTTTTCTTTCGTATGAACTCGGACATGTGTCAATAAATTACCTGGAATAGATCAAAACATACTTTATTTTACTATAGACTTCCTTGAGTCGAGGAAATGAAATTGCTATTTGGGTGATGTTTAAATGGCCAAATAAAAAGAAAATTGCTTGGTCTTATTTATGAGACATACAAACGTACTAAGAAGAATAGAAAAGTAGACAATTTTTTTAAATTCCCAATCAAAGTTTCATTACAAGTTTGATGAAGAAGTCAACAGCTTAAGACCTGTTAGGAGGAAGGGACGTCAATCAGAGAAAGATTGAAGAGGTTAAAGAGAAGTGATAGTTTTTGTATGTTATTCGGCCCCTTTTTGATTTGATTGGGAGCATAAACTCAGCTGTATTTTCTGGCAAACAGCGTAAACTGCTAGCTGGTGCAGTGTACTTAAATGCGACTGAATATAAAAATTATATTCTTTAGTGGAAAAATTTATTCTTAGCGGTTTTAAAAAGAACAAATGGATTCATTCCATATACACAAATTTTTCGATAAGGTAAATCATAAAATTTTCTTACATAAGTGGCCATCGTTAGGTATTGATGGTAAGAAGTGGTTAGGTAGTTTTTTAGATTTTCGCAATTAGTATGTTAAAGCCGGATGTTTTACTTCTTTTGCAATACGTGTAAGACCAGGAGTAGCTCAGGGATTCTAGTGGCCCTTACTTTTAAATCTTTTTATAAATGATGTACAGAAATTTATAAAAATTTCATTGTCTATTATTTGCTGACATAAAAATCTACTCAATAAAAGAAATTAGCGTGGCACAAAAACTTCAATGCGACGTATATAGTTTTAATAGTTAGTGCATCACAAATCTTTTTCGTGTTAATATTGTTAGTGTAATATTTGATTCAAAGCTCACATTTATTGACTTTGTTGTAAATAAAAGTTTCAAAAACTTAAGATGTATATCTCGTTTTAGCAAAGAATTTAGTGGACTGACAGTGTATCGTTAATTCAACCCTTATTGGAACCTAGTTGTGTCTAGTCTAAGGTGACTAGACGTCCCGCATTTGGCGAAGTCCCGCTTTTTGTCAATTTCTCCCGGTTTTCGCCGCGTCCCGCGACGTCTTAAGAAAAGTCCCGATTTTTGGACAGACATGTTAAATACCTTGTTTTTGATAACATTTAATGGGTTCTTGGCGTTTTAAACATGACAATGGATGTCAAAAAAAACAAGTCATCGAGTTTTTAGGTCACTCACTAAACTAAACATAATAGGAATGGACGATCAAAAAAAGTCATCTCGCCTATGGCTCTAAACCAATTTTTTTAAAATAAGACCCCGGCGTCAATGGTGTCCCCAATCTGAAAATCTGGTCACCTTAATATAGTATCAATTTTTGTTTTGTTGTAATATACTTATTTATAGTCGGCCGGCCTATTTCTGCCGTGTAGGCGTATCACCGACTATGTGTTTTAACGTCGAACCTCTGCCATCGACGCTGATAGGTAGGGTATCAGATAATTTCGCCTTTACCAACCTTTATTGATTAACTCTTAAAGAGATCTTTATAGAGCGTGCCAACCCGCACACACTGGACCGAAGATTTACATTTACCCCTACAGATGTGCATGATAAATTATAGTTACCTTCCTCCTACAATTACCGACTTCGTTTCGTGTGCTTTCGTGGAATTATCTTGAAGTATAATCACCGTACTTCTTATCCTCCAGATAACTCCACCGGTTTAAAAGGTAATACAAATTTTATTAAATATTGTTTAGGTATATTGGGTATATTCTCGTAAAAATGAAAATATGAGCAAGTGAGTCTTGGAGTCTACATATTTGATGAACCTCTATTCTACAGACATTATTCTATTTTCTCGTTGAACAGTTAGAAATCGGTATTGGAACTTTCTTAACCATAATTAGGTACATTATTTGTTTGTCATAGACTCTAGGTTACCTTAAAATCAAGAAACCATTTTTTCGAGCAAGAGGAAAGCTGTTGGTGCACTTAGTCAATAAATAAACAACTTCTATTAGATGAAGAGATGAAGTCATGCATCTTATCCACATCGCGACGGCTTCTGCTAATTTTTGTTTTCTTACAATATTTAATTTGACATGTGTAAACATTACATGTATTAACATGATCTTATTTTTGTTCTCGTCATTTAAGTACATACAATTTTACATTAAACAGTGTCGTAATTTACTTGTTGTAGTTACTTTTTTGTTTTGTTACATTAATTCATTAAGTACTGCTGTGATATACCAATATTTTTGTTTTTACATTAATCACTGCTGCGACATACTTTTTTTGTCTTACATTAATTACTGTTGTGATATACCAATACTCCTGTTTTCTTACAATTTTTAGTTTTACATTAATTGTTGATTTTACATTAATCTGTGATGTATCAATATTCTTTCTTTTGTTTAATTTGACGAGTGTAAACATTTTATGTGTTAAAGAATAAAGCATTCCATTCTATTCTACTCGATCCTATTCTATTCCACATTATAACTGCCGTGAAGGTAGAATAGAGAATGATCAAGATATATTCTTAAAAATTCGGAAAGAATCTTCAAACGAAATTATATCAAAAATGTATAGTTTACATTAAAAGAAAGAAAACATTTTGTTCAATAAATTATCAATATTATAGCCTTCTGGCACGAATGGTGAGTACGGGATTTAGTTTGAAACCCAAGTGGACTTCCTTGAACTAATCTGTCCAAATTTAAAAACATTGCAAGGCACAAACTATATCCTGACAAATTATTGACGCGTTTTGTAATGTTTTTACAAAACGCGTTTTGTAATGTATTTGTATGTGCTCTTTGTACTTGATCTACCTATCGACCTTTCTTTCTTTTACCTTTATTTCTTTGCCTCTTATTTTTATTTACTTGGAATCAACTATATATTTATTATAAACTTTTATATATTGTATCACAATATGTATTATGTTGTTGACGGAGTTATCGCGTAAATAAATCTTTAATTTTACATAAAATTGCTGTCAAAATGATCAAAAGTTGGTCTTTGAGACTAGCTTACCTGACAGTTAAGCGAGAAATACCAGGTATTACAAAACGGGTAACTAAGGCATACATTGCCAAATAATCTGCACATAACAAAGCTGCCCAAGACGACGCTATAAACTAGTTAAAACTTAAATTTTAAGTTTAATGAAGATGATAATTTACTGGTAAAATAGAAATTTTTTGTGTTTAACAATAAAGTTAAAATATTTAACATATTAGATACTAAAAACTATAACTAATTTGAATAAGTAATAAATACCTTTTGTAGTAAATGATTTCGGACACAAGTCACATGGAAATGGTCTGCTATGTGTATGGGTCCGCATGTGCACTTGTAAATTGGTACGTAATGTGAAACACTTTTTACATACATTACACATGAAAGGTCGACTTGCAAAATGATTTGGAATATGTTGAGCTAACTCTTCGCGAGTAATAAATGTTTCTTTACATGTCCTGCATAGATGAAGACCACCATTTAATGGATTCTGTGTAACACTCAATGGTCTTGTTAAGTGGCGTTTACTATCAATGTTCTGATGAAATTTTGCGGATTGCTCAAATCGAATCTCCTCATATTGTGATAAACTTTCATTATATTTGACTATATTCGAAATATTTAAATGATCTTGTGAACTACTTGTTGAATTATTAACATAACGTTGTATACATTCTTCGGCTTTTAGGCAACGCAATTTAAATTGATAAGCTTGCTCCAATTCCACCGAGCACGGCTCACAAACAACCGGATCCCAAATAATATCTAAATCCTACAATGATATTTATACCAGCTTTGTTTAAATAAGCTGAAGATTAATATTTACTAGTTCAGGAGCTATGGAATTCAATTTCGTCCCTACAGAAGGTTGACCATAATTCAGGCTAATAAAATTGTTAAAGGAAATATGTTGAAGACATATTCTACATATGTTTTCACTCATTTTAATCATAAATTATAGGAGTATTTTTGTTGTTCTATGCTTATTTATAGTCGGCCTGTTTCTGCCTATTTTGGCTTATTACCGACTATTTAGTTTAACGTCGAGCCTCTGCTATCAACGCTTATAGGTAGGATATCAGATAATGTCGTTTTTACCAACCTTTAATGATTAAATTTTAAAGAGATCTAGTGCGTGCCAACCCGCACACACTGAACCGAAGTTTTACATCTCCCCCTATAGATGTGCATGATAAATTATAGTTACCTTCCTCCTATAATTACCGACCTCGTTTCGTGTGTTGCCTAGATTCAATCAACAACACAAACCATATTGTCTACGTTGGGGATCGAACCCGGGACTCTGCGGTGGAAGTCATGCATCTTATCCACATCGCTACGGCGTCGGCAAGAGTATTTTTATTTATCATGATTGGAAATATTCTGGAACAAATCAATAGTGCTGTCAGTTCTACTTAATCCCATGAACGAAACTGGGAGTTTATTCTCATTTCTACACTGATTGAGAATGGATTTGAAAGAAATAATTTTAGTGATACAAATTCTAAATTATGCAAATTAATAATACTGATACACAAAAGAAAATTTCATAATAAACAAAACAAAATTTTGAACAAGTAGTTTATGCTGCGTAAAAGCAATACTAAATTTTCTTCATTTCGTTAACCTGTGGAGGGACGCAAATGGCTTACACTAGAGATGCTCTAAATAAAGGGGAGGATACGGTTACTTAAATTGATAAAGTCCCTAGAAACACAAATACCTAATTGTTTGGAATAGTGGCCATTCTTATAGATTGTGTCACCATTAGTGGATTCTTAAACTGCTTTTAATAACATAAGATCTAATAATACCTTAGGCATACAATTATGCGTATAATAAATTAAATAAATAATTTTCAAATTGATTTAAATAAGTCGGGCGTGCACGTAGTAAGCGCTGGTTTCATAAGTCAGTGCAATGATATATATACAAAGCAGGGGGCACTGAAGAAGACTTCCATCGAATGCCAGAAATTTATCTACCTTACCCCCGGTATTTTTTTAAGTCAATTTGAATCTCTTAAACGTCTTTAAGCAGTTTTTGAATACATTAACCACTTAAAAAATTGGTTTTTAGTCGGTGTAGTGGAGTATCTATCAAAAAATTAAAATTCAATATAATCTACACACATATGAAAAACTGCACTATATATCATAGCAATTTAAATTATTATTGTAATAATTTAAAGCATTAATATGATGTCCGTAAATCTGATAAAACATTTTTTGAGTTTTGTCACAATTTAGATAACTTTGGTATAATCTTGAATTTTGAAAACTTTGTTACTTCTTGACGTCATTACTAAGGTTTGTAAACATGTTCTATTTTATCCAAGGTGACGTTTATTAAAAGATTCGAAAATTTATATGAACCTGTTCAATTAAACCTAGGTATTTGGGATTTTAGAAAGATGTTTTTCGTTGTAGGGTTTGAAGGAGATATATGGGAATTTGAGAGAATTTTGTTTAAAATATCAAAACACAATTCTAAAATCAGAATCTTATCGAGAAAAGCTATGAAACTTTCCATTGTAGGCGAGTAATACAAATTAAAGAACTGAGAAAAGCCTTGGCTTAATTTATTTTTAATTTTTGAAAAATTTGTGCGTTACAAACTTAAAAACGGTCCTAACTGTTTAAATCGATATAGATCATTATGTATAGCACTATTTTATAGAGTAGATTATTGAGCATTTTAAATTACTTTAATAATTGTAAAAAACAGTTGGAAACTAAAGAAAACAAAAAGAATGAGCATACTGTTTCTCAAAAGGAATAGAATATAACGAATTGACATACTACCAAATAATACAGAATCTAACCATAACGAATACAACAATTGCAGGAACGTTTAAGAACTTTAAACAGACTAATTTATCGTGTATATCATAGCATAGTTGTAATGGTGTTTATCGAGGCATAAATTTAGTGAATTCTATAAAAGAAATGTATTCAGAAAGCGTCAGTGTAGTTGAACAAACGCTAGATAGGAAGGAGACATCAGTTTTAACTTCAAATAAAGTTTTATTGAATAATCCCACAACGAACCCAATAAATTCAAGAGATTCTGATACGAAAGAAGTAAATATTGCCGATGAGTTGCTAGATAAATTGCATTCGGAGAATTTAAAGCAATTTTCCAAGACTAAAATTAAAATAGAGCGAACAGAAGGTTTCAAATTTTTTAAATTATTTCATAATTTTAATTTTATTAATTTTTGCAGGTAATGAATTGATTGAAAATAAAGATTTATTTGTGTATATTCCTGAAATTGAGATTACAGAAGCATCGGAAAATGCGGTTAAATGCGAACTTGGATTTAGCAATATTCAATTTAGAGATGAAGATCAATTTATTTGTAGTAAAATGATTAATTCTGATGGTAATTTATTGATTCAAATTATAATTTTATTAAAATTAATATATTTGAATATATTTTTTTTAGGTGGTGTGAATAAATGCAATTCTTATGAAGATTCATGTACAAATATGGAAAGTAATGAGTTTCATAAGAAATCGTGTTCCACATCTGTGAAAAAGAGGTAAAATAATACTTTAACAAATTGTGGGTGTAAATAGTGAAAGCGATTCCGATTGTGTTTAGGCATTTTAGGATATTGTTTAATCTTTCGAAATTAAAACATCCTGAATATTGTTGAATTTTTCTTGAGTACTAATTGCTGTGGATATGGTTGTGGAATATTTAGTGTGAGTTTTAGTGTTTATTCTTTAACTAGCTCATTGAAACATTTTAAGAGTCAACTAGCTATATGAGTCAACTAGCTAAACCCGGTCATGCTTCGCTGTGGCTTAGTCTGATATGAAAAAGAATATGCGTTCCCGTATTCCAGCATTATGTATATAAAAACGCGGTTATGCAAATGCAACTTTGTATCAAAATTTCAAGAATTTTTTTCCTTATTCCCGCATGAAGTATATAAAAACACGCGCGTATTCGAATGCAACGTTGTGTCAAAATTTCAAGAATATGTGTTCCCGTATTCCCGCATTTTTATTATATATTCTTATTTGTAGTAAATGTAACGTTGTTTCAAAATTTCAGTCAATTGGTCGAGTAGTTGGTTCGACTTTTGCGTCACAAACACGCAGAATAATTTTTATCTTTCGTATACCATATAATATAGCTATGTAATACCTATAGGTATATGAAAGATACAGAATTCATGTTTTGACAATTTTTTCTATTTCACTTTAGTACGTCTCTTGTATTGAAATTACTACAATCCGGTAATACGCAACTCAAAGGAGGGTCATAAGGAACAATTTTTCAGATAAAAAGTTTTTTGTAAAAAAAATTTTTCTTGCTCAAAACATTAAAAGGTTCGATTTTCCGTCTCTGTTTGTATGTACGTACGGATGTATGTTCAAGAATTTCTCCTTCCCTATCGGACCGATCTGGATGAAATTTGGTACATGCAGGCTATGAATCCGCAGAATGGCCTTTTAATTTTTTTGATAAATCCAATATGGTGGAGAGGAGCCCATTTTTTGTTCAGAAATTTCGTATTAAAACTAGGAGACTGAAATTTTGCACCCATATACTACCTTATATTATGCGTCAAATAAAGAAAGTCTCATGTTGCCAAATTGTATAGGAAGCAGTGTTGCCACGTTTGAAGTTTAACAAACTTTTTGAAATATCTCAGGAACAATAAAAGAT
>WYDF02051954.1:0-12069 GCA_009867245.2 Adranes taylori
AATTAAGAACAAATATTATAATTAATTTCTTAATGAAGGTTGTGACATTGCAACGATATCTATTCTCCCAATATGTTCAAAGGAATACTGTCACACACTCAGAATGGTTTCATTAGAGGTAGGGGGATGCCAGATAGTAGTGACGATTCACTATGTTATGAACAGGGAGATCGCAAGTAAAAGGAAGTTATACCTCCTACTTATAGATCTGAAAGCTGCGTTTGATGGGATTGTGAGGGTGATATTGTAGGAGAGAATGGAGAATGTGGGGATTTCCGCAAATATGATTAAATGGATTGTATGAGAGAACGAAAGTGAAGTGAGAGCGAAGTGAATGAAGGGGGGTCAGAATGGTATGAGACCAGAAGGGGAGTGAGGCAAGGTTATCCGCTCAGTGCTTGTCTTTTTAACATTTATTTGTCAGATCTGGAGGGGGTGTTGGAGGAAGATTGTAAGTGTTAAGGTTTGGTCTCTCACCTATGCCTACGACATCGTATATATGGCGAATGATTGGGACGAAATGAAAGAAATGATTGGGATAATAAAAGAATATATAGAAAGAAGGGGATTGGATGTGAATGTTGATAAAACAAAGATAATGGTTTGTAAGAAGGGAGGGAGGTAGTGTCGCAAGAATGTTTTTGAGTTATGGAGAAGATGGTAGGAAGTGTGAAAAGGTTTCAGTATTTAGGTTTTCTGTTGTCACAGAATGGCTCTAGTAAGGAATATGTGGAGATGGTGGCCAAGAAGGCTAGGAGGTTATTGAGATGATATGAGAAATGTGATTTGAAGAGTCTGTGGGTATGAGATTAAGGATTATGAAGGTATGTGTGAACAGCATAATGATGTATGGAGCTAGAGAATGGGC
Source organism: Adranes taylori (assembly GCA_009867245.2). Taxonomy (NCBI): domain Eukaryota; kingdom Metazoa; phylum Arthropoda; class Insecta; order Coleoptera; family Staphylinidae; genus Adranes; species Adranes taylori. Next base: position 869 of record WYDF02051954.1, read on the forward strand.
TGTTAAAGGAAAAGGAAGAATGGAGAGGGTGCTGGGTTTTAGATAGGAGTACTAGGAGTTAGATAGTAATGCAGTAGATTGGAATATGTAAGTGCTGGATAAGTGGAGTTAAAAAAATGGTAAAATTTGAGGAAATAGTATTGAAGGATGAAGGTAGAAGGTTGGTTAAGGAAGTTTATATTGAGGGTATTCTAAAAGAGGGGGGGGGGGAGAACGAATGACATGAATGCAGGAGGAAGGTAAATATGAGGATTGGATGGTCATCTGATAGGTGGTGGGATAAAATGGTTGGTAGAGGTGATGTGGTGGGTGAGATCGTAGATAGGGCACGCGATGTAAAGACACACGAGAGGTTTGTCAAAATTAATGAAAGCAAGTATAATAGCAGCTACAAATGGATAATGGAAGAAGTGGGTATGGGTGGGTACTTAACATAAGGTTTATGTATGGAGGATAAAATAATAATTGCTAGGTTTAGGTGTGGGAGTGAGGAATGGGAAAACAAGTACTGATTGAAAGAGGAGGACAGATTATGTAGCTTTTGTGTGAAAAAAGAAGAAAAATGGAACTATTAGATGAAGGAATGCGAGGGGATTGAATCTAGTTGGAATGAGAAGGGTTGGGGAAGAACTGGAGGATATGTTTGGAAAAGAATGGGAGTGTGATTAATATTATGAAGAGGATCATTGCTGGGATAAAAAAGAGAAAGTAGATGGAAGGGACTAGGGTAAAGAAATACAAAAAAATTGTTAATGTAGGAAGAGCGATGTAGAGGGGCTATTGGGGTGAGGATTAAGCCTTACCTGCTTCCTGGAAGTAGAGAATATGAGAATTTGTTTTTATAGTTATAGTTATTTATAGTTATTTGTTTTTATAGTTACACTATTGTTATTGCGAATTATGTGATGTTATTGGGAATATTATGCAAATAAAGATCTTTTTATTTTATTTATTTATAATATATTTAATATGATTAGCAAAATTAACATAAACATAAGTACATAATTAACATAATGTTACGTACATAATTCTAGCATGTACATTTTAACATGAGCTTAATCATGTACATGTACAGCATGTACATAATTTTATCACTATACATTATTGTGACATGAGAGTTTTATGAGACAAACGCATAAACGTAAGTGGAAAAGTTTTGCGTATTTGTAATTGAGCAATAAGTTCTCCACATTATTTAGAATTTTAAATTTTGTAAAATTGTGTAAGTCTTTTATTTCAAAGAGTTTTCTAGTTTCGATGTTAGTTTTTCTTGTTTGGATACTTTCTGTTTAAGTTGCGCAGATTGAAACTGGGAATCGAGCTTTAGGTTTTGGAATTTTAAGATAGATCTAGCAAAAAACTCATCGTGGTTCGTTGATATGTTTCTCATCTTTCGTATTATGTTTTATCGAAATTGTTTTGCAGTATCTCTTTTCATAAATTCTGCATGTCGCGTTCGCGAGAAAGCAGCTGCCAATAGGCAACTTGCATAGCATACGACTCTCTTATTTATATACTCTCAGTTTTTTTGTGTACTGGTCTTGCATAACTAGGTAGGAAGATATTTTGATTTCAAATATGTTAGTTTGTTCCCAATTTGATAAAAAATGGAAAGGAAAATTGTATATATTATAAAATACACACAGCTTAGCTATTGTTTTAAAATAATCCCATTTTTATGTTTGTTTAAAATGTTCAGCTTTTTGCTGTCCTTAGAAAGCATATTACTACAGCTCACCGAATGCATTTTGCGCAATAATTTTTTTTAATAATACTCTGTATCTTTTTTTTAGTGTTAGTACTTAAAGTTGTCTTTAAAATAATACCAAACATGTGGGGCCTAACTTTAATAGTTCCAAAAATATAAGCACTACTATCTTAAATTGGTAATCACCACAGTAACCTATATATATATATATATAGGTTGTTATATATATATATATATATATATATATATATATAAACACGCATACACGCATATAATACCATGCACGCGTAATGCCTTTACAAAAAAAAGCCATGAAACTAATTAATAGGTTAGTTGTTAGAACGTAAATTAATATACACAAAATACAAAATAATTAATTATTGTGTATGATATTTATAATTACGTATGTGTCAGATTGTTGCATAGAAATTATATTTCAATATTAATAACGGTAATTAGATTTAAGTTCTCCATGACATTTCCGATCGTTTCTATTTATTGTTTACATGTTTCGCCAACATAGTAGCATCCTCAGAACGTTGAGTTAATAACTAACTTCAGATAGAAAAGAAAAGGCGCAACAAGTTTGATTTTACTAAGTATACATACAAGTTAAGTAGCCATAATGGAAGGGCGTGTTTTCTGTGTTAAAATATGATATTGGTATTAGGGGAGGTATACAATTGAATTTATTCGTTTAGGAGATTACAATTTTATGTTGTGTTTTTTGATTTCTATTTCTTCTAAAATATATAGTTTTTTACTTTTATTTTCAACATCTAATATATGGAATAGTCTAATGATTATTTTCATGCAAATGTGTGAATCCGATTTCTTTAACCTAAATGACGTGATATATTCTTTAAATCTAGTTGCAATGTTTCTTCCAGTCTTGCCTATTTATTTCATCACAATCTGAACAATCTAATTTATAGACTCCAGCAGTTGTTAATATACGTTCTTGTATTGTTGTTAGTTTTAAATGCTGTGTTATGTTTTTGTTTTAGGAATTTGGTTTTTTTTGCTGGTGTTCCTATATATGTTATGGTTTTGAGGTTTTTCTTGTGAATGTGTTTAATTTGTGCCAATAGTAGTAGTTGTTGGTTTAATTCGTACCAGTTCCGTATTAAAATTTATTGTATTAAAAGGCGTATTGAGTAATCTATGTACCGTACAGTGATAGGCTGCGAGTTTGTGCGATTTTGCTTGCAAGGAAGTGTTGTGTATTGTAGTGTCTGTATGCATAGGTTTATGAAACATATTAAATTTGCGTCTGGTTTGGTTTCTACTATTGTTGATGTCTAAGATGCTTATACTTTTTTTTTGCTTCCTATTTCGATTGTGACTTGAATATGTTTGTCGATATTGTTAATATAAATAAGAAAGTTTTGTGTTTGTCTCGTTGTCCCTTTCCAGCAGACCAGATATGTCATATACGTACCTATACCAAAATTTAATAAAATTTTTGTAAGGGGCTTCGAATGTAAGTTTTTCTATGTGATTCATGTAAATTTCTGCTAAAAGCGGGCATACAGGTGACCCTATTGGAATCTCCGACTTTTGCATGTAAAATTTTGTAACCGGTGTGTTTTTGTAGGAAACTTATGGTTGAAATTAAAAAATTTCATACAGCCAATTTTATGAACTCTACGTTGGAAATTTACTTACTTACATTTACATTATTAATAGGTAGTATTGTGAAGCAATAGTAGTGGTTGTTAGTAGGCAGAGTACAAGCCAAGGGCTTATATCTAAATTCTGAGCATATTTGCTTATCTAGTAACAAGTCGTAAATAATTCGTGCATAATTTGTGATAAGGTTATGTGATGATTTTATTTGTTGATTGGCTCTTGAGATTTGAGATTTTTACAAAAGAATTTAGGCTAACCTATAGACCCTACGTTTAGCAATGTACGTAATTGTATAGATATTATTATGCATATTTAGTTACCTGATGTTCGGAAGTGGGTTCCGTCCTAAAATTGTTTTGGTAATAAAGTATTGAATTTGTGTCTTGTAGATGTCATGTTTAGATTTGGTTTTCAGCCAGTTCCTTGATTTTCTGAAAACTTCGCTAATTCCCGGATCTAGTGGATATTCCGTAGTTGCAGTTTATGTAGAGAGGCCTTCATTCCGGCTACGTTAAATTGCTTTAAAATGAGATTTTGTAACCTGAAAAACATTGTTATTATTCGCCAGGTGATGACTATATTGATAACATTACCCGTCTGAAATTATTGCGGCTGTTGGCATGTCGCTGTAGCGGGCTTAGTATTAGGTTAGTTAAGCGGGCTTAGTTAAGGATTTAATTCATCTAAAATTGTTCTTGTTTTGATAAATAATCGGCTTAATTGCGAATGAAAAGTCAGGTTAGAATCGCGTTTTCTGACGTTTGGTAGATCCGCAGACTGCCGGTCACAAGTCAGCAAATCAGAGATTGTTGGAATAGTGCGTCTACTTGTGTTGGCAATTGTCGATTTAGATTAGTTCAGTTTCATGTCACGAGGGGCGCTGTGACCACTTTAATGTAGAACAATTTTGCTATGTATTTGAAAAGAATAATTTGTTCATTTTACTGACTCTATAAAGGGGATATGATACATCTACCATGAGGTAAGGCAAGAGTAGCCTGTGCGGATTTATTACAGAGAATATTCCCTGTAAGAAAAAAGGTACGCGTAGATGGTGCTGCGTATGAACGACGTGATTATTCGGGAATTCGGCGATACTGAGTTGTGGACTATCTATGGTTAGGAATATTAGGATAGCCTAATTTAATAATTTAAATGTCAGTAACATATATATTGTATCAATAAAAGAACTTTCAAATAGTGCCGCTTAAATCATTAACATATTATTTTAAAAATACATCAACATCATTACAAGTTTTCTTGAACTGTTATATATTTTACAAGAACTTTCAACTAGGTCCGCTTAATTCATTATGATATTATTTGAAATACATCAATATTTATTTAATTATTTATTTGTGTGCACTCCCCACCCTATTTTCATCCTAGCTTTAGGTAAAATCTGTGGCGCCAATCGAAGTCAAGTTCAGACGCCTCATTCCGAGTACGCACTGAGCAGAGTGGTTGGACGCCTCCGTGGATCCCGAACTGGCCCCGGCACAAGACCTGCATTTTGGGTAACTGTTGTCTCCCCAATGAGGCATGTTAAAATTTATCATTTATTTTAAAATAATTTTGTCATAAGCGGGAAATAATCATACTAGAAATGGTACTAGAATACTAGAAATAGATAGTAGAAACTAGAAATAGACTACTTCTAGTATCTATTGTTACGACAAATGGTTTGCTCGCGTTTTGAAACGTTTGAATCAACCTTAGCTGGCTTCAAATTTTTCTAAAATTTCATTGCTAGGTGATATCATTAAAATACTTTCTTTTGAATCAGTATTTTGATCAATGGAATTCTCCGCTTATTTTGATTTCCTATCCAAATGCTAAGAAGAGCATCCATTTTTAAATTAAATTGAAGTTCCGTGATTTGTTTGGTTTCTAATGATGTAGCAGTTTCAGCAAATTCTTTTATTTAGTCAGCATCTCGATTAAAAATTGTCCTTGCTCTTGTAGAAGCTAAGCCAAGAATTCTTTTAATATTAAGAGCTTCCTCTCCAGACTTAAAACGTTTTAAAATTTCCCAGCTTATTGGCTTCGTTTCGATTTTCAATTCAGAATACGACCATTTCCTCTAGCGGTTGTCTGATCACTTAGAAATATTTTCTATAGAAAATTATAATATTTTGTCATTTTGCTGTATGAATCATAAAACTTTAAAATCTATTTTATTTTGTGCGAATTGTCAGATTCGACTTAAAACAAAATGTAAATAAATAAATGTGGAAATGGGATATAATCTAGACATTTTCATTTGAGTTATCTCTTATCCGTTTTAATCGTCAAGAGTAAAGCTGTCAAATGTTTTTATGTTTTGTCTTAAGCGGACAAAAAATTGCTATTTTCAATTAGAAAACGCAGCGAATGTTGTTTGGCCTTTAATAAATTTTCGGGCCTTTTACGTCGCTTTTCTCTTTTAATGGTTTTTCTTATCTCTCTTTAGATTTAGATGAGTCAAGATGCATTTACATTGTTTTACTCTTTTGAAATAAAAAAAGGAAGTATACATTCTAGATGTATACCTATCTGATTTAGAAAGGGTATTTGAGAAAGTGGCAATCGGGAGGGATAATGATAAGTAAAAATAAAATTTGGACACAGGGATACGATGATAATAATGTGTGCATGTCAAATAATTGAAAAGAGATGAGTGAGACGCTAGAGCAGATATATGACAAATCGAGGACTTGAAGTGAATGTAAAGAAAACAAAAATATTAGTATGGAGGAAAAGTGGAAAAAAAAGCAAAATAGATCTATTTTGGATGCGTGGAGAGAGAATAGAATGTGTGAAAGCGACAAATATTTGGGACACATGTTGAATTGCAACGCATCAGGCAAACAGCATACTAGAATGATGAAAATTAAAGCTAGAGCTGAGAATGAAATGGGCATGGGAACAGAGATTGTATGGGAAGAGGTGAGTCAGTGAATATGAGGTTAAGGATTAAGATTGATGATATGAAATGTAACGAAGTTATGGAACGTCCTGAAGAAAGACTGTGATGAGCGATTGAATGGATGTATTTTAATTAAGTCGTAAGGAGGTATGTGAATGCCATTTAATGGATCTTAGTTGCTGTCGTCGAAGAAGTACCTGAAGAGGCGGAGATGATGGTCCTTACGGGTTACTGGATAGAACCATCCGTTCCTCGGAATTGGGAGTAATCGAACGTCGCCTGTCGCTGCTGGGGAAATCGGCGATCTGGGTGTCGGAGACGAATCTTCTGGTCGATTTACCACTGGCGCTATATCCGCAGGCGACATAGTTTGATGGATATTTTTTTGGGGTTGTTTCATTGGTCTCCTCGTTGGTTTCGTGCAATCGACGCTTCTTTCCCAACTTTTTTTATGGCGGTCCCCTCTAGTTCGCATTGAATAATTTGTTAATGGTGGGCTGGGAGGGGGGGGGGGGGAAGGGTTAATGAAGATACAAGATAAGGAACAAAGAAAAAAGAAGTTAACTAAAATCGAAAAAGTCGCCAGAAATTAAGCGTAATACTTCGCTCGTTTGCCAAAAAGGTAGATCTGCTCAGATAATTGCAAATTTTGACTTTTAGATGGGGGATATTCGCTGACTACAATAACGAAGACCCCAATGCAGTATTGGATATCCTCGATATTAGACTGTGTTTGCCTTTTATTTTTGAATTCTGGTAACGGATACACTCCTTGTGTATCGTATGCATGGTGGGGATCTACGTGACCCATAGCTCGTGCAGTATGTAATCAAAACAGCCTTTTGCTACATATTTTTAGAAAGCGTAGAATCAAAACAAATAGGGGATGACTGCTAGGACCGATGAAATCATAAAGGCGAAAATCGAAGCAGAATATCTAGAAGCTTTCCTAGCAAAATTCGTAGAAATGGTGAGATAGAATCCAATAGAAGTTGACGGTTAAAGCCTTTGAATTGCAAACACGAAAATATTAAAAAGTGTGACAGACTCCCACTCACGACGCTGCTAATGGATAGTCCTAGCGACTGTCACCGATGGCGCTAACAAATATCTTAATTATTATAGAACTTTAACATCCTCGGAAATATGTATACTCGGGCGCTAGGACAGTTTAACGTGAGACCGAACGCTAGAACCTGATCTTGTTGTTCCGCTGTCCTCAGAGGCTTACTGAGGGCACAGGTAACTTCTTGTCATGCGAGTTGCCCAGGTGTTCGAGATCTTGCGGCCAGCTGAAATATACTTACTACTAATTAGTAAAACAGCATTAATGATATAATAAAACCGTCTATTGGTTTTTAAAATACAAATAAACAAAGAAAATATTTATACAAGGAAATGTCAATGTATGAATATCAAATTAATCTAATGACGTAATAATGGCTGTTGATTAAACAATAGCCTAATTATAATAAACGAAACAATATAGCCAAGCGGCGCATATGATCAAAGCGGTGCATGTAAAGCAATACGAAAATGCTGTAATAAAGCAATAAGATAATAGCAATGCGAAAAGCATGTAAATAAACAGTTAACGAAACAACGGGAGGGCGACGGTAAATCTCAATATATGTCAGTATAACCGACAAGGCAGGAATCTTAGGAAATCACAGTCAGTTACAATAACCCCACATGAACGTAAGTGTTACTGCAGCTTGAGCCACTAAAACTAACCCCGTGAACGCAAATTACTGTTAGACATACTCCAGCGAATGGAACGGTAAGGAAATCACTATCAGTTATAATAGCACCCCATGAACGCACCTGTTATTGCAGTTTGAGCCACTAAAACTAACCCCGTGAACGTAAGTTAGTGTTAGACGTACTCTAGGAGGAGAGCACTGCCAGTCACAAAAACATCCCGTGCACATAAGTGTTATTGTCGTCTGAGCACCCAACCCAAGCCCCGTGAACGTAAGTTAGCATTACATGCTCCAGTGAATAGGAAATAGGTTGGCGACATGACAGAAGGAGAGACAAAGCTATTGAAAATACATGCAACTATATAACAGTGACAGGTAAACATTTTTCTCACCAAATGCGTCAAAATCGCCAGCGACTGTTGTTGGTTCCACTGCTGGTACTGATTTGGTTGTCAGCTGTGGCGGTTGCTGACTGCTGCTATTTTTCAATTCAACTCGAGTCAGGAAAATCAGAAAACTAAAATATTATTCTTAAATGTATTTTAGTGTATTTACAGGTGCGCTATTTACAGGTGCGAGCTCTCGTTCAAATTTCACTCTATTGTATGGATCATATGGTGTCGAGAACAATTTATTTCATGGTGCAATACGGTTTCCCGCTTGATCTAGTGCTGCAATAGAAGTATCCACACCTCGCATGCACGCTTGTATATGTGTATGTGTACATACGTTCTTCTCATTCTAATTATTATTATAAACAATAATACGTCATCCTGTGACGCTTAGCTGTGGATCGCGGTACTTGTACACACTTACTACGCATATAGATATATGTACCATTCAATGCGGCAACGAACATGCATTGCAATGAGTCAACTTAAATAGATATGTGACCAAATTTTATCGTACTTTATCTAACGTATGCGGAGCAGAAATCATGTTTGTTTATCTTCTAATAGAAAAATACTTTTTAATTACCAGCGACAAATAATAATATTTGTTTACATATTTAATCTTTTTAAGCATGGATCGAATAATTGTCTATTTACATTGCGATATAATATAAGTATCTGTTATGAATATATGTGGCCAAATCCATGCATGCGTTTCTATGTTATACTAGTTTGATCAACTCGGGTTCCCAAATCTCAGTCGTTTAATTGTTTTAATTTGTAACCTAAAGAGAATTTTACTTTTACAGTATCGTGCTTCGTTACAAAATGTAGGCAGAGAAACACAAATATAACTAAATGTGTACGAAACTTATAAATTCTATCAAATAAACAGAACGATGCTTGGCTTTAATGGCTTTTTTCTTTTGCAAACATTTACTGCATGCGAATATGCGGGCGCTCTTGTTTCTGCCTTCTTCTGTGCGTTTCTTTTCATAAGTTTTAGTCGGAATGTTTGTCTCCATAAATTAAATTTATTTGTCTATTTATATTATATAAATATATATCAAATTAAATGATTAAATTGATGATTACTAGATTATGAAAGGGAGTCAGCTACAAAATTTATAGGTAGTCATGATTATATTGTATAATGGATTTCAAATTGTCAGTTTCCTTATTATCGTATCGTATCCACAATTACTGCTTTGTTTGGTAGTAAAATAAAGAATTGAAATTAAAATAAAATAAAGAATTGAAATTATTGCTTTTTAATGAATTTGAGTAATAAACTTTTACGGTGTAGAGGCAACTCTTGAAATTTCATTTACCATTCACGTGCTACTTGCGCTTCTTTCTAGTTTTGTTTTTCTCGAATGTTTTGAGTGACAGGCAGAAAGAGAAATGCTTGAAGGTATTTAAAACATTTAATAGTACTCATAATAAACGTTGAGCTCATTTATAATCATGTAACAATGGAGCACAATTATAAACAAAATAAAAATACTGTAAAAGCAAAATAACAAAGGAAACTTTTCAAATGATTACTTCTATTTACGTTTAATTTATTATTTGTTGATTCTAGTGTTTGAGCTATAAGATAAATGTGGATTCGTTTAAAATTAATTATATAAGATATTCTCTCATTATGTACTTTACAGTTCTTTTTGGGCTACATTGTGAATGAAATATAGTTTTTGGAAACCAGAATGGAGTTTTTTGTGAGGAAAAAATATTTTTAGCTCATGATAATTTTGAACGGAAAATCATTTTCATTGTAATCAGGGTGTAAGAGGGCTTGGCTGAAATTTACACGCGATTGTCGGCCTGCAGGGAATAGCTGATGCACCGTTTGCACCTTGTACAGGAACATCTTCCACTTTTTTTAGCCTGTTGTTCTCCACTGCTGGATATAGGCCTCCCCTCAACTCCTCCATCTCTTTCAATCCCTTGCCAGCTGTTGCCATGTTGCTCCTGTCACTCGTTTGATGCTGTTTGTCCATCTTTCTTGGGGACTCCCCATCGGCCTTGTTGTCGGTGGCCTCCAGTCTAAAATTCGCTTTGTCCATCTATCGTCTTCCATGCTGGCGGTGTGTCCCAATGCCATTTTAGCGTTGCTTCTCTCTCCATGATATCTGTCACTTTTGTTTGCTCGCGATTCCACCTATTTGCATTTCTGTCTCTATGTGTGATTTCCAACATTATTCGCTCCATGTGTCGTTGAGCGACCTTTCATTTTTTTTACTGACGCCACTGTAAATGTGAGAGTTTCCGATCCATATGTGAGAACTAGAAGAACGCACGACCCGAATATCTTCCACTTTACACTGTTGTTTAGTTTACTCTTAAATACCTAGCAGAACTTGCTGGAAGCTGCCCATCCCATTCTTCTTGTAGCCTCGCCCGTTCGGTAGTCTAGACCTAATTTTATTGGGTGTCCTAGGTATTTGTAGCTTTCCACCTTTTCGATGCTCTCGTCGCGAATTTTGATTTTTATATTGACAGGAACATCTGTCATAACTTTTGTTTTAGACTGACTCATCTTCAGTCCAATTTCATTTGAAACTGCAACTAGCTGCATCTAATATAGTTTCCTGCTGCAAGTCTAGCGCTATCAGGGCTATATCATCCGTAAAACGAAGGTTTCTTCCATAATTCAAGTAAGTTCCGTTTATGTTCATTCCCAACCTGCTTCAATCCTGAAAATACTTTCCAGGTCCAAAGTGTAGATTTCAGTGATATTATATCACCCTGCGTTACTCCTCGTCCGAGTTTGAATTTGCTTGTATTTTCATGAAGTCTCTTACTTAACGTCGCATGGGGATATATATATATATATATATATATATATATATATA
>WYDF02051964.1:0-12068 GCA_009867245.2 Adranes taylori
CTCGAAACGTTTGCTGAGTTGTTGTTTTTTTCAATAAAACCTGATGTCCAATTACCGATGATTTTCATTTGATATTAGTTTTTTCTAGAATTCTTTCATGTAAAACATATCTACTTTTGATTTACAACCAAATTCCTGTTCTCATGAGAAATTGGAATACAACCTATTAAATAACAAATCATATTATATTGTATTTTCTTACAATGTAAGAATACTTGTTCTCAGTTTAGTAAGCTTTATAGGCGTATTAAGTTTAAAACTTTTAGATCTTTGTCTTTTTAGAAGTTAACACAGATCGAAGATAGAAACAAAAACAACTTACATTTCACATATTCGAATAATTTTCCTAATGAAGAATCATGATTTCTTTTTAAAATATTGTGTACAGTTAATCCAAAATTATCTGACAATTTTGCCTTTGACAATACAATAGTCAAGAAAAGAATGTTATTGTTAATTTTAACTACAAAGGATGTAACAAAATAGATAAGTAGCAAATTACTTTAACATTGGTAATTTCGAGAATTGCTAAATGTGAACAAAATAAGTTTGATAATTATTTTATAGTGATTATACATCCTCTTGTATCTCTAAATGATATTCTGAATAGCTAGCAAATAACTGCAGATTTATTTAATTTGAATGCCTTTAACCCAAATCTACATGACTATTTTATATATTTTATTACTAGGATTATGGATTATTAACTAAAGGTGAAAAGACATAAGTGGAGCTAATGAACTAACGCAAAAGTATTTATATATCACGCTAGCGTGATATATAAATATTTTTGCGTGACATAATTATGTCGCGTTTGAGCAAGGTGCGGTTTCACTTTATTTTAAGTAATAAATAACGAAATTAAACCTAATTTAATTAGCAAATTAGAATTAATATAATTAAAAATGATAAAAGTAATAATTTTGCTACCATAGTGAATATAATTTCTATATAAGCCAACAGGGAAATACTTAAACAAATGAAACAAATAGTATTCAGTTATTTAACGTTTCCTTAATAAAGAACCTTAAGAAAATGCATACCCATTAACTTTAGCAACGGATTAAAGAAAATTTAGCTTTTTGTTTGCTGCATTTCCTAATGCTTTTTCGGAAAGAAAATTAAATGATTCCAACGTAGCCAGGTTTAGGAAAATCTACAATATTGACAGATCGTTATATTGAAATTATTAATAGTTTTCATAACTTTCAAATGATTCATAGGTCCGCATATTATTATTTTATCATTGTTATTAGTCGTCTATGCATTATTATTTGTACAATTTTTTATACTGATACTATATTGTCTGTTTATTGTTAGCTGTCATTTTCATGATGTTTAAACATATTCATAAATATGCAGTCTTACCTTATATGAAGACTGCATTCTGAACATCATTTGAAGCCAAGATACAAACTAGTTATTGACACATTATTATCTAATCATTAAACACAAAACTTAACTATTTCCAAATTCTGTAGACAGATTTAACTTGAACTGCTATTGTTGTTGGTGTTGTAATATACTTATTTATAGTCGGCATATTTCTGCCGTGTAGACTTAACACCGAGTATGTGCTCGTCGGTGATAAGTCCGTGACTATTTAACGTCGAGCCTCTGCCATCGACGCTGATAGGTAGGGTATCAGATAATTTCGTCATTACCAACCTTTATTGATTAAGTCGTAAAGAAATCTTTATAGTGTGTACCAACCGGCACACACTGGACCGAAGTTTTACATTTACGCCTATAGATGTACATGATAAATTATAGTTATCTTCCTTCTATAATTACCGACCTCATTTCGTGTGTTGCCTAGATTCGATCAACAATGCAAACCATTGTTTACGTTGGGGATCCAACCCGGGAGTCTGCGGTGGAAGTCATGCATCTTTTCCACATCGCTGCGGCGTCGGCAACTGCTATTATATTTAACTTTCTTTCAATTGTCAAGTGGGGTTTCGACTTTTAGAGTTTTCGACTTTCAATAATTTATATTATAATTAATTACAAATTAAATTACTGTTAATAATTCGACAAGTCTTGATAAATTAAATGATAAAATAATCCACAGTATTTTATGAGACAAATTGTATTTCATGAGTGCACAATATTTTATAACAAATCATTAATTCCTAATATAAATTGTTTGTGAAAAAGTTCGTGAACGTGATCGCCACCCCATCTTTCATATACTGGAAGTCCTACGTTTTGTTACATCTTGCATAAAATAAAAGGTGAACATTTTAGATTTGTCTCCTTTTAAGTCGTCTATTAAATTCGATTAGCACAATAGTGTTTAGGTTAAACAAAACAACACATGAATCTCCAGCCTACCAATGAATCCCGCGGTCCCCATATTTGCCTACAGCACGGACAGCTTTGCTGTTCGCTTTGCCGCGGCCTAAGGTCGGTCTTGGCTCACATTTTGCGTTGTCCGGTTTGGCATGGCCTATGATCCCTCTTAACTCTCTTTTCGGCTAATCTACAAAAGAGCAGGTTGGTATTATGAATTTGTCCGTTTTGGTACGGTCTGCTGACGTTTCTAATCCATTTTTCTCCACTACCGCTTTTGAATCACTCTTTCTTCATGTCCGTTCTGCGTAAAATTGAGGTCCCTGGGTTACACTTGTTCCCCAAGTTTTATTTTTCAACTTTCATAGGAACCGAGATATTTAATGTAGTACAATAGCCGGTTTGAAGTAAATGGCTCGCAAACTTTACAAAACAAAAAACCCCTGTACATATCCAGTTTGTACTTTTAGAAAAAAAATGTTTCAAATAAAATTCGGCGAGCTTTTAGTGGCCTATAGAATAAAGTTTATTCAAGAGTTCTATCTTTATATTTCCTGAAATATATCAAAAAGTTTGTTAAATTTAAAATGTGGCAACATCGCGCTCTACTCCACCGCTTCCTATACAATTTAGCAACATGGGACTTTTTTATTCGATGCATAATACAAGGAGCTATATGTGTGCAAAATTTCAATCTCCGAGTTTGAAATTTATGAACAAAAAAAATGGCTCCTGTCCACCATATTGGGTCCTGCGGGCTCATAGTCTACACCTGTCTACCAAATTTCATCCAGTTCGGTCCCATAGGGAAAGAGAAATTTCTGAACATACAGGGGTACTTAAGTACGTACATACATACTAACAAACACGGAAAAATCGACATATAATTTTTTGAGCAAGAAACAATTTTTTTAGAAAAAACTTTTTTGTGTACGGTTTAGCAAACAAAGTTTGTTTACATTACAATCCAATCTAATCAACTGTATTAATTGCAATATATGTATATGTTTAAAAAAATTGTAGTATATTATCACGTGATTTTGGATGGGTTAGATGCTCACGATCCTCCACCATAGAATGTCATTAGGGGGAAAATATTAGGTTTGTACCAACCGGTCCAGAACTAACGCTACCCCCAAATCTAACGCTTGGGATCGACTTAATTTAATAAATAGTAGATTGGTTTCTAATTATCCCTGAAGAGGGTTCTGGCGCTGTAAGTACCAACTTAAAGGGGGTCGCTAGCTGATGGTCAATCTTTGGTACCATGAAGTAATTATAGTTAACCACTCTTGAGCACTAATATTTATCTGTGGATAGGCGTGAATAAATAAATGAGTGCGTAACTTTTACTCTGTATAATAAAACTAATAAAATGATTATTACATAGTGGTAAGATCACAAATTAAATAGTTCAGCTTAATAATGAATGAAACTAAAGAGTAAACAATATATACATAAACATGCACAAATAATATACGGAAAAATGTAGTTAATCACAATAATAAATCAATGTAGCAATGTAAGGATAATATTTAAATAAGTTATAAAGGTCTTCTCACATTACAGTAGTCATCGCTGCAGTTACTTCTAAGGATCACGCGAACTACCGAGGTACTATAATCTTTTACTACCGGCCATTCCCGATTATTCTTAATTAGCTACTTTTCCCACTATTAGGGCTCAACTGACGTTCCCCTACTATTCTACCTCACTGATCCTATCCTAACATGACTGATCCAAATTTAATAGGGTTATCAGTTCTAATCACCATTTACTAATCTAGACCCTACTCTAATCATTACTATGAGATTCTACGCTCTACCTCAACTGGCCTAACACCCGTTCTGATGATTATCTCTACCGGTTGTCTAAAAAGTATCAGCCGTCCTACTCGCTTACTTTTTATTTACTCTCTCGCTACTATATTTCTATTGTTCTATTAAAGACTTTTCGTGTATCTCTTTGTAGTTTATCCCTTCCTACCTCTATACTGGTTTTCCTACCGTTCGCGATCTGCTATGCTACAGTGCTTAGCATGGGCTACCTGTGAGTCCCTCTTTACTAATTATGTCTTTCCTAAATTGTCTTTTCTGTAGGTCATATTTGATTCACCTCCATTGCTCACTACCCCACTCGCACATACCTATGCGGTTTGCTAGTGTCTGCTTTATTGCTGATCGGTTATTTCTTAATCAAATTAATTATGTCCTGTATTCTGGCCGTACTTGAATTTTGCACATTTGCTATTACTGACTTCGCAGTTTTCGCAACTTAGTACAATTCTAAAAGTGCAATTCTATGATCGCTGACTAACGATTCTTGTAATACTATGCTAACGTACCCGTTATGTGAGTATCCTACACAAATGTTTAAAATTATTTATGGTTTCGACAGTAACTGTTTTAACTGACGAAACTTCCTGCCTCAAATACAATTATACATTTGGCAAGTATTTTTTACCCTGTTCTTCATAATGAACATATAATGTGAAGATCTATATTTTTCACATATTTCAATTATAACATAAAATTATTTTTGGTTAACATAATTCTAAATATTAAAGACGTCATGTGAGTGACATCAGTGGAGAAACTTCGAAAAGGCGAAGGATGCCTCTGCACGTAATCAACTTTGATTTAAATTGGTGACTTCCTGTTCTTTTAATTTATAAAACTATATAAAGTGTCATCTCTTTTATATGATGACAAATCCACTCGCTACAATATGACATTGAATAAGCAGACATTAGCGAACATTGCTTCTAATTGTTTTTAAATAATATTTCGATTTATTAACAAAAGTTTTATTACCTGCATAAAACATATAGTTATGGTTTGCTTTATTTTTATCTAATTTTAGATTGATGAGTTTTAATAAATTTTATATATTCAATTTATGTAAAAATCTCTCTTGAGATATTAAAATATTAATGTCACCTGCTTTTTTCACTTATTACTTGATTCTGATAGACTGTTAAGATGGCTTCTTTATTAATTGGTAATACAAGTAATAATGACCTAAATATTACATTTAACATTAAAGTTTTTTATAATGTTAATTCGATTGAAATATCCCGGAGTCTTGTGAAATATCCAGGAGTATAAGGACCGTAGCGCAATTATTTTAAGAACTTTATTGATATTTATAATAGTTATGTAATAGTGGTACTTCTGAAAACAATTGATACATATTTGTATATATATATATATATATATATATATATATTAACATTAATTTTGTACCTTACATTAACATTACATTAATTGATTAATCAATATTTGATTGTATATCATACATTGCCAGACGCTATTAGCTGGTATAAGGCCTGAGTGCAATTACCTATATGTGCATGTATACATAAACACTTACACTTAACACTATTAATTATACAATTTCCCTTTCTGGTCTGCCCATATAATTTGTTTTATATTTGCTTCAAATTGTCCCATATTCAGTGCTTTGGTCCATTTTAGTAATTGGTTGTATATATTCATTAAATTTACAGCTATTGGTAAGAACCTGTTGGTTCTTACTGAGTACAGGTGTATGTTCTGTTTATTCCTTGTGTCATGCTTGTGTTGATCACTATTCCTTGTTAAACGTATTAGTGTTTTTGTTTTGTTCATGATTATTCTATGTGATTCTACATATCTTTCATATTTTATCATATTGTCTAAAGATATTTGTACTACTATGTACGGTGTTCATAGTAGTTCACGGTGTTCGCCAGTCCATATTCTATAAATTCTTTAAACATTTATTAAGTACCTTTGTAGTTTATTGATATAAATTTTAGGGGATTGACTGCACGATATTAGTTCGTATCGAATACGGAATAATATCATGCGCTTCCTTTATCATGTTACGTGCTTTACTGTTATTTATTTGCACTCTTCTTAGTGCCGCTCCAATTGCGGATATTTTGTTCGTTATTTTCTAATAATGGTTAACCCAGTTTAATTCGTCGCCTATCTCTAGTCCTAGGTACATGGTGTTTTTGACTTGTTTTATACCTCTTCTCCTATTTTAATGTCTAAATTAATATTTGTTTTGTTTTTTTTTTCTAAATATTAAATATACTATTTTTTCTGTATTCTACGTCAATCGATTACCTAGTGGCCAATTCGTATAAGTTTTAATGTCTCTTTTGATTGTATCCTGTAGGACCTTATTATGTTTGTGTGAGTATAGAAGTATCGTATATCTGCAAATGTTATATAACTTGACTCCATGTTCTGTTCTCCAATGTATAATGCATATACCAGGTACAGTAGTGGGCCCAGAACTGATCCTTGTGGTAAGCCCATCTCCATTTTTTTGGTCATACCGTACTTGTAATGCTGATTGTGTGGTACTATCCTTCATAAATCCAAACTGGTTTTCGTCATATGATTTTGATTCGATTCTGTGCAGTCTTATTTTTATAATTTTTTCGAATATTTTCGCCACTACTGTTATGACGCTAATGGGTCAATAATTTCCAGGTTCGTGATCCTGCTTTAAATATTGGTGTAATTCTACTTACTTTAAAGTCATCCGGTAAGGACCCCATTGTGATATATTTATTAAATAATGAGGAATAAAAATCTTCGGATTTGGACAACAAAATAATATAATTAAATTAACTCCATTTTGAAATTATCAGTCTATGTTTTGGATTATCATGGTTTTAAACCATAATCAAGAATATAAACAATTGAAAATTTTTATAAACATCAAAGTATATGCTACAATGTACGGTATAGCCTCTAACAGTTGTTATGGTATAATTAATTATTGCTCAAAGTGAAAACACTGATAAGTGCAACCACAGTGATCGCATGACCTTAACTGCTGTCACGAGCCTTACATACTTATAGTGAATATCAAAGTTTCTAGATAACAACAATGTAGTTTTATGCAATTACGAACAAATAAACAGATTTTAATTATACCTTTATTATCCAGAGAGCCAATTGAGCATGTTGTTCAATATGTATATTCTAAAAATTGTATAAAAGGAACCATTCATCTTGCTATTGTATCCTTCCCACACCTGCCAGTCCGAATTATCCACACCATGCAGGAACCTCCTGAGGGTCTCCAAGATATCATTGAATCAATCTCACTGTGCCTAAGATGATTCCTACGCCTATATTATAAAAATACAAAAGAAATTAAAAAATAATAAAAATCAAATTAAAGAAAAATAAAAAAATAATCGAAAAAACAAAAAAGGCAAAAAACAAACACTCCCTTCCACAATATCCTTATTTTTTATTTCAGGTCAAGTAACACCCGCTTGCGCAGCCAAGCACGTACAATAAATATACAAGACTACTAGCAAATCAGCTCACCCCACTAAATCAAAATCCCTCATCAGTGACAATGCTATGGCCAAGGTTTTGAAGGTTCCATTGGCTGTAAAGCGAATGTTATAGCGTATATCTTATCTGCAAGCTATCAGTTCCTACCAGTTCCTTTCACTCACTACCAGTTCGAGGCTGAAGAGGATGATAAATCCTAAAGCCTCCTTCAAACAAAGTCTCCAATATCCCAACAGTATGCAATCCCAACAGGGAGTGGAGTTTTTGTTAGGGTAGAAATCCCACACTGTCGCATGCACGGGCATCCTTCGCCTTTTCAAAGTTTCTCCACATTCCGCTATTCTATTTGTTTACTCGTAGGTTGCGTGGTTTAGGGCACATCTTGCGTACCATTGTTTACTTTCCGTGCAGTACTTTTGTGTATAAGTAAATGCGTGGCATCTGTTGCATCTTATTACAGTGTTATTGTCGTATACTGGACATCTTTCTATGCCTACTCCATTTTCATTAGTTTTCTATACGTTTTCCCATCTGACTCCCCATATACAGTTATCACGTATCTATCCTGTTTTATGTTAATTATGTTGATTTTATTCTCTTCTGTTATATCGTAGTTGTCTCTTATTTGTTGTAGCGCATCCTCTTTAGATTCGATCGCATCGGTTAGTCCAGTTATTTTAAACCTTGGTAAACTTTTTTTTCATTTCTTCAACTAGATAATATTTCCAATTTTTTTTTAACTAATTCGTTTTTTAATATTGTCATGCTCTGCTTGTGTGTTTTAAATATCATCCTTCCTTGTTTGGTGTGTATAATGACGGCAGTCTTTCTGTTGATTTCTTTCAAATTCAGGTCCACTCCAGCTTTTGTATACAACCTCTTTGACTGGTTTCATCTTTGGGTTTTTGGTATAAGCCTATATAAATTTTCTGGAATAAATTAATATTGGCATATATTATTTTTTACCATATCAGTATACATTATTTTATCTGTTCCTTCGCCACAAGATGTCCTTTTTTGTTGTTTTTATTTGAATTTCTTTTCCTTTGAGTAGTAATTGGTTTTTTTCTAACAATTCTT
Organism: Adranes taylori; assembly: GCA_009867245.2. Lineage (NCBI taxonomy): Eukaryota > Metazoa > Arthropoda > Insecta > Coleoptera > Staphylinidae > Adranes > Adranes taylori. The sequence continues at coordinate 8,685 of WYDF02051964.1, forward strand.
CATATGAAATCTTGTTCATTTCATTATTCTCACTTATTACCCGGTTTTTATCTTTTATTTCTTCAATAATTGTATTTAAATATTCAATTGCTTAACTTACATTACATCCGTGTTTTGTGTTTCCTACTTCGTGAGTTTATACTTTCCTTGATTTCTATATCACATATTTCACAGTACCATTTTATATTTTTGCCTAATTGCGTTATTTGTTTATGTTGTTGTGTTGCTATTTTCACACATTTTATACGGAAGTATCCTTTACAGAGAGCTTCCGAACTATTTATTTTTATTGTACAACATGCGCATTCAATCAGTACGTCTACATCTGGCGCCATCCTCCAGATATTCCACTAATTGACGTTAACGCTGTTTTGTCAAATATCTGAGAGAATTAGTACAGTAGCCCATATCATCCAGATCTTCCACTAATTTCTCAATGATTTTTAAGTATTATCAAATGTGTTTAGTTCGAACTTTAAGCGAAAGTATCTGGGAGTATGAGGGACTCATCCTCAACAAACCTTCTTCTTGGTGGTTAAACCCTGTGTTTAATTAACATTGATTTGACAATAAGTGCAAAATTGATTATCCAACAAAAGGTAAAAAGTATATAAATATTTTTTCACTGTTCAAACTTGAACATACTGTCGTGTCGAAATGAAGAATTTCGGATTGATGTCTGCTGAAGTGGTGACGGACTTTCTGATTTAATAAAGCGATATTTGGAAACCTGTTACAGGGTGTAACCAAAAGAGTTTACATCCAGACCTTAAGCGGTTCTTTTCGACTTACCGGCGAGTTCTGTAACTGATAATCTTGTTTAATAAAGCTAATCAGTTGTTTTTATATACTATATCTAAGGTTATTACAATACGTCATTTAGGTAAATGAATTGATATATGATTTGTGTATACGATTTTGCACACAAAGGTTGAATACATTAATCTAATCTAATGAACTCTATTAATTGCATTATAAGTTATCGTTTAAAAAGATTGTAATACATGACATTGAATAAGCGCGCCTGGGCGAGCATTGCTTCTAGTTGTTTTTAAATAATATTTCGATTTATTAACAATAATCGTATTACTTGCATAAAATATTCATAGTTATCATTTGCTTCAATTTCATCTAATTTTCTGTTGATAAATTTAAATAAATTTAATATATTTAATTTATCTGAAAATCTCTCTTGATGAATCTCGAGATATTAAAATATTAATTTCATCTGCTTTCTTCACTAATTACTTAATTCCTACTATAACTGTTAAGATGGCTTCTTTAGTATTTGGGAGTACAAGAAACAAGTATATAAATATTACATTTAACATTTCAGTTTTTAAAATGTTTTGTGAAATATCCGGAAGTATAAGGACCGTAGTCCAAATCATCAAGATATTCCACTAATTAACGTTAACGTTGTTTTGTGAAATATCTGGAAGTATAAGGACCGTAGCCAGTATCCTCCAGATATTCCACCAATATCTCGATGATTTTTAAGTATTATCAAATGTAATAGTACAAGCCCTATGATTAATTGACATAATACAAAATTGATTATCTAACAAAAGGCAAATAGTTTTTAAATATTTTTCCACTGTTCAAACTTGAACACATTTAATCAGTCCCGAATTATAAGTGACATTTTGTAGTTAAGTAAGGGTTGCCTAATACTACTAAAAGTCTAGTTATATTTATGTTTGTTTTGTTTATGTAAGAAAAATTCAGAGAGGTAATCTAACATTAGCAATTGCAGTTTTGTTTTATTTTAAACAGTATTGGAATTTAGGGATTATTTAAATTATTCCCTAAGAGCGAAATAAGAGTAAGTAGCACTTGTAGTAGATACTTTAGTTCCAGCTATTTTAAGCTACGTTCTACTTTAGAATTTTCTCTTTTGCTAGTCTTGCAAGGCAACCGTAATATAACCAAATTTAAACACCACAATAGCTTTTCATTCTTTTTCATAAACTAGCAAGTTGGTATAGGAAAGAAACCTTCTAGTATAGTTAGTTTTTCTTCTATATATAAATTGGCATAAATTAAAACCACAGCATTTGCGATATTAAAAACCTTCGAGTTCCAAATATATATGTTCCAAATGTTTTGATATATGATTTTTATTGCATACTGTTTTTACGACGCCTCTTTCTAGACTAGACTAAGGCGCGACGATTAAGGAGAGGAGGATTCTTACACATTTGATAACAATATATTACTAAAAGCCTGTTTTTTTCTTTTCTTAATTTTTCTTTAATTTCATGAAGTAAATTTCTGCCTGCAGCTTAAATTGAATGCAATACGGTTTTTATGATAGCTTAACATTGTCATATCGAGCACTTACCATTAATAATTGTTCTCGACTATATCTCATTTTTCGAAAAGATGAGTTCATGTGCAACTGGTGGACTTTCCTCTGGAATGTAGCTTATTGAAAATATTTATCTCTCAATTATTGTTTTACTAGCAACTACTTTCAAGTGGATAAGAATTTTATGCAATCCATTGAATAGCGACCTCTTGTAAAGACCATTCTGCAATACCTTGAACAAATTATTAAATTATAGTACCATGTTTTCTTCAATAATAATATTATCTATATTAATTAAATAAGACTTGGCAACACTGTTGGTATACCAAACAATCGTTGAATGTGAAAAACACATTAACGAGTAGTAACCAACTATACTAAATTTGCTAACGGCTTTAAGCAATTACTCTTCTTTTCTTATATAAATCTTTGGAATTCGTTTTTAAAGCGTAGAGCCAGTTTTTCGTGCAAATTTCTTGTTAATTAATGGAATGCAGACAAAATTTACTCTGTTCTGTTTTCTCCATAAATACTTGCCAAAAATTTCTATTGTTTTAAAGAAACGAGTGTACGAGATGCGCACAGCATGTAGATTGCGCTTTCTTTGACAGAATGAAATTCCATTCTTATTGCTATAAGATGAAATGCTTTGTATGTGAATTCTTAAAAAGTGTTTTCAAAGATTAAAAAATTTGTGGACTGAATTGCCACTTCAATTTTCATATACTAGTGCTCGGAAGTTTTGGTTTGTACTGTATAAAATAAAAGTTGTGCCATTTAACATTGACCTTGATAGTTTAAAATTAAATATTTAATTACTCAATTCGAACAGACGAACAGTCTTTTCTGAATTAAACAAATATGGCGCTAGCAGGCACACATTAACGTAGAATAGAATAGAATTTAATGTGTAACAGTAGCAATTACAGTCATCAATATACAGAAAATACAACGTGATAAATATCTTGCAACACAAAAAAGAGCAGCCTTTATATTGAATGAGAAATATTGAAAATAAAACGATGCTTCATTGACCATCTAGCGGACGGCCGAGTTCAATATAGGTATATGTA
>WYDF02051975.1:0-12068 GCA_009867245.2 Adranes taylori
GAGACCAATAAAAAAGTTAGTGCCATGAATTACTATTCATATCGATTGATGATTCGTGAGAACCAAGGCAATCACATATTGAAATGTAGACAATTAATAAATAGAATTAAAAATCTTTCAAACCTGAGATCACTCAGCTTTATCTCAAACAATCAATGATAACAAGCAAAAAACTACTACATAAATATTATTATTTTTAATTTTTTAAATATATAATTTTTCTTTTATTATTAAAAGAAAAACTTTAATATTTAATTTTTTATCAGAATTTTTAAGTAGCAATCGGAGCAACGCGCAACGGGAATGCTAGTTAATTTATAAGATGTTTAATTAAAAAATATCTGTGTTCACATTAATTCGCAATACTGTACTTCTGAAAAGCATTGTACACAACACTTAATACAAATCCTTTGAAAATCGTTTTCTACATATTGTAGTTTTGGTTTAAACTACGAGTATGTATGACTCGAAGGCAAATATTTTAATACTGAGATAGTTCGAACATGCTTTTATCGCTTAAAGATTTCTTCTTTTACATTTCCGTTCCTCACTTTCGATATAGAATTTAAATTACTTTTTCAAATAGAAAAATGGTAATCTGACAAACCATACGTATCAATTGCGTGGTGAAAATCTATTTTAATATGTCATTCTCGTCGTTTTCCTTTATTTCATCTTTCGATTATTTTCTTTTCCATATTCGTATTTTATAACAATATGTTTTGGTACGGAAATATATTACTACCTTTAGATCTGATTCTAAGAACGCTACATATAAAATTTATTTTCTGCATGATAAAAGCTAAGAATCTGTTATATCGAGTTTTGATATAAAAATAGTTTCTGCATTAAACTTAAATGCTATCTATAAATATTGTATATGGACTTTGTTTTTAAGCAAAATATCCTTGTGCTTTGGAATTGCTCATACGAAAAATTCGAGTATTTATTATACGTCTCTTGTTTGTCATTAGTTTCAAATTAACGCTGTTGTTATGATCGTCTTGAAAATGATTTTTACAAAAGTGAGCAAAAAGTGTTTATGCTAATTCTTTTCGTTCATACGCAAATGGACGGAATAATGGACTCAAATTTGGCATGGCATATAGATGACATGTATAGAAATATGTATTTTTTTTTTAATATATTGAATATATTTTTTTTTATTTCATTGGTTTTATTTCTTACTCCTATATATTGTAAATAGATCTTTATTTGACTAAAATCGGATGAGATTTATTGCAATCGGATTCATTATTCACATTACTTTATCTGGTTTTCTTGCAAGTGGAGGCTTGATTACATTTTAAGTACCCAATTAAAAGTGTAGTTATATCAATGTGTACTTGCGTTTAGTTTCAGATCTAGTGACATCTAGCGTTACAAAATATTATTAACAATAACATAACCTCGAAAAAGCACTGACAAAATGTTTGTTTACATTCACGGCGGTATTATACGAAGATCTATGAACATATACGGTCAATGAACAAAAAAGCACCCGTGAATAGACCCTCAAGCATTAACCATAATTTTAATACGTTCTATAAAATAAGTAATTAGAATGGTGAATAATTTGAACCTTACTGAGCAAAATTGCCTGAGGATCGACTCCCAGTAAAATTTAAATAAGTAAAACTTATTATATTATTATATAAAATAAAATCGCTGATCAAAATTTTATTTGATATATAGAAATTTTGGTTTACTGAAATATTTCTCTTTTATAAATTGATTATGTTTTTCCGTCGATAGCAAACATATCTTTCTACTTATTCAACACGTTCCAGAACAATTTATTTTCGACCCTTGATTCAAATACCAACCTACGAAGTTCAAGAGAAGCTGAATCTAAATAAGCCTATCAAAGTTAAATATAATAATATTTTACCTTTCAACAGCATTGGAATTTCTATAGTAAGGGATAATGAGCTGTCCTACTGCGACATTGATCGCGGTAATTGGCTACTCGGCTACGAAAAAAGGGATCACCTGAATATGATAGCAAAATATTATTTGCTTTGAAGAATTGATTAGTTGTACAATACTGGGGAAATGGATTTTTACTACATCTTTTTACTTTTAGTATTTATTCGATTATAATTATAGCTGAAATAAACTAATACTGCATAGTTGTGCTTTCTGGTCATTAATGGATAATTTATATATAAATAAAATTATAAGTATCACATGAAAAACACCAGCTATACAAATAAGTTTCAAAACTCACTCGGGAAACCTTACACTGAAGATCAGAAATTTTACGGTATACTAAAAAATCTATATATTGATATACAGTCGATCAGAATAGCCCGCTTATTAAGGACAAATCCTAAAAACGGAAACAAAACCGGGGAAATAACACAAATTTACTGCACTGTTTCAGAACAATATTCCGTTTAATCGGGACAGTAATCGTGTGAATTCCCATGACGCCGGGGATTCCCACGTTTATATTTAGCGCTTGAGCGGGGGTTATATTTAACATAATTTTATATAAGGTCGAGTTAACGTTAATTCAATCACTAAAGTGTAATATCACTATAAAGTGTACATTTAAAAAGTTTTATAAAAAACTTTTAAATCTCAAATTTCTAAATTTTTTTAAGTGTAAAGTGTAAATAAAATTAAACTACTACACTAAAATGTAAAGAGAGTCATAGATCCCTTACCACGATGCCAAGGAAGGATTTGACACTTAAAAATACAATTAATATCCTAAATGAAATTAACAGCCAGTCAAGTAACACTTGCCTTCGTCTCCTTGCCGAGATAATTAATGTACCAAAATCTACAGCATCGTGGCTCTTAAGTTACTCAGCGAGGGGTCTGAGTATCAGTGGTGCATTATCGGCCAAGGCAAAAGAATAGCTAAAAAGTTGAACCACAATGATTTTAAAACAACTGATGGTTGGTTGTCTCGTTGGAAAACGAGATACAACATCAGATTTGAAAACAACACGATGGAAAAAGCAGTGTTGATAATACAAGTGCTAAAGAGTGGAAAAATACTAAAGTTCCTATTTGTCTAAGCACTTCAAGTCCAGATGGCATTTACAATGCCGTTCAAATAGGCCTCTATTGTCGCACCACGCCAGATGTTACTAACACATTGCACTGTCAAGCGTCAAGAAGGCTACGGACCGTAAACTGTGTTATACCGCGTGTCAGGCTTTAAAAGCTGCTCATCAAAGGACAAAGTATTAAGCCTCATTACTTTAAGAGACTAAAAATTAAGGGTAGAGTAACTATGCTAACAATAATGCATGGATGACATCCGAAATTTTTCCACATTCTCTTACGACTTAGGATGTAAAATTACAGCATAAGCGCAGAAACATTTTACTCTTTGTTGACAACTATGCTGCACATCCCAGGGTTAATGTTGTATACGCAGCTTCGAAACGTTGTATTACATAAGTGTTGACGATATATTTAAGTATGTTACTTACGCAACAAGAAATTACTTCAAAGTTTGTTAATATTATTATGAAAATTTGAATGCTGATGTTTGTTGCTTGTTCGTTTTTAATTATCTCCATTTTTTCTTCATTTAAACGTTTCTCTATCTCTTCTACTTTAGGATATCGCAATACTGTCTATTAGATAGTACACACCCCGTATATGTCTACCTAATTACTAAGTCTATTTAGAACATTATTGGTTCTAGTTAGGAAAATTGCATTCATCCGATTCACGTTTCAATTATCTTTATAAGCGAATTACAAATGAATATATACGATTATTAGATCTTATCCAATCATCTTAATTGTGCTCACTTAGTGGTCTCCCATATGTATAGTTTTGTCGGCGATTTGAACCGGCACGTTATTATTTATGATCTCTTCTTTAGTCAAGGCTAAACTGTTTTCTTCTCCTTAATTATTTTGTTGGTTATAAGGCCTGCCTTTCTCCGTTGGTTTGCTAGATGGTAAGTGCAATATGCCTTTTCTCTTTGCCCTATCTATTTCTATTGTTTTGTTATATTTCAACTCAACCTTCCAATCGGTTGATCATTCTATTTCTTCTGTCTTCTGTTAAATCTATCATATTTAGAGCTCTTCGAATTTTAGTATTCTACGATGTAGCTTATTTTGTTATAATACCTTTGCTTTTTTTGCCTTTTCTAATCCTACTCTCGCCCACTCCCTTTCAAATCCCACTGTAATCCAACTAATCTTGCACACTCGCTTTCATCAATATGTTTAAATCGTACGTTAACATAGTATAAGACAGTATAACTTGTTTGCCTTGTTCACTATAGCGTCTCTGCTTTTGATATGGAATCTCCAGTTTATTCTAATATTAGACCTGCAGTTTAGGTAGATAACGTTATTTTAATCTTGAATTTTTCTCACTGGAATATTATTAGCTCAATTCCGATTTCGTTACTCCCGCTTTGCTGTATTTAGTTTAATATCTACATGCCAGACTTGGAACAGGTGTTGCGAAACGGGAAAGAGAAAGTGTGATCTTTAGGATATACTGATGTATGCATGGCCTACAGCACTCAGCACTCTGAGGCTTTTGTATGCATGGCGAAAACAAGAGAAAAAATGAAGGAAATGATTGAAAGGGTGAATAAGTATATGATGAAAAGAGGTTTACAAGTGAACGTGGAAAAAGGAAAGTGATGGTGTGTAAGAGGGAACGTGGGAGGAGCAGCAAAAAAGACAAATGTTAGGAGTGAAAATTTTTGTTAGGAGAGAATGTGATTGTAAATGTGAAAATGTATATATATATATATATATATTGGTTTTACTTTAAATTATAACGGGAGCTGCAACGAACATGTAAAGTTGGCAGTAACCAAACCAAAAGTTGCAATGGAGAGATTAAGATGTGTATGGGAAAGGAAATTTGAGGATACAATGAGAATGAGAATTACAAGAATGGAAGTTTGTGTCCAAAACATTATGTTATATGGAGCGAAAGTATTGGGAGGGGGGAGTAAACAAAATAGCACAGATGGAAAGGATGTTGTATGGTGTATTGAGGAGAATAATTGGAGTAGAAAAGTAAACACAGAGTGAGATAGTTTTGCAAGTATGTGGGAAGTATAAATGTTGGAATAAAGGAACGAAGAACATAATAAGGTATAAGAGAAAGGTTATGGTGGATGAGACTGTGAGATTGGTAAAAATTGTTTATCTGAATAGTATGGAAGAGGAGAGAAGAGTTAGATGTCTGAATAAGTGGGTAGAAAAGAGAAAGAAAGTGTATGAAAAATAGGATTGTTTATGGAAAGATGGTATGAGAAAATGTGTAATATGGACGAAATCGAAAGGAGAATGAACGAATTGAGGTGCAAGAAAAATGGAAAACATTAAGGAATGGAAGATATAATAGGAAGTACTACAGTATAATGGATAGAGAGGAAATGCCAGAGTATATGGCATCAGATGTAGGCATGAAAAAAAGAATGATTGCGCGTTTTAAATGTGGAAGTGAGGAAAGAGGAAACAGGTACTGGAGGAAAGAGAGTGAGAGTAAATGTAGGATATGTGGAAGAGGTGAGAAAAAATGGGAACATTGAGTGAATGTATGCACGGGAATGAAGTGTAGTGAGGAAGGAAGACGTTTAGCATGGAATATAAGGATAGGTATGGGAGGAGGAATAAAAGGTATAGGGATAATGGAACGAGTTTTCCAATCTGATAGAACCGTTCTCTAAACAGTAGTCAGTGTTCCCTAGCAGTTTTAAAGGCTTTCAACTCAGTCTGGCACGTCGGAGAAAATTAATAGAATTTAACCTATTCCACCCCACCACTCTTCAACTTATCACATCCTACCTCTCCAACCGCTCCACTCATATCAAAGTAGGAGACGAGTTATCTAGGAAAATCCATCATCTAGCCGGTGTTCCACGAGTTTCTGTGCTCGCCCCACTACTCTACATTGCATATTGTTATGACATGCCTCAACCTCCAACCCAGTATTGCACAACGCTATTTTTGCTGATGACACAGCCTTTTGGACCTGCGGACTCCAAACAAAACAACTTAGCCACATGACTCAAAACTGTCTTGACACGTTTTTTAACTGGGCAAAGACATGGCGAGTAACGCCAAATCCCATTAAAACCAAAACTATTTTGATCTAGCACCCCAACTACACAAAAAATAAACATCAGGACTCTTCTGAAATGCAACTTCGCCTATGGGAAAAACGCATTCCACAAAGGAATGAGGTTACGTACCTGGGCATAACTTTTGGCAGAAGCTTCAGCTGGAACAATAACCTAGATTCCACTTGAGCTAGAGTTAGAAAACGAGTTCTAATTTCTCAGAGTATGACCTGGAGGCTGTGACTCCAAAACACTCCATCATACCTACAAAACATATATAAGACCAATTATTGACTACAGAGCAATTCTGTACTCTTCAGCCACAAACAATGAAATTCATAGGCTAACAACCACTTGTGAGCGCGCGATTCTCAGGAAAATTCACAAACTCCATTATAAGTTTCCAAGCGCCAATCAATATGAACACTGCGCAGCCACTCCTATCACTGACAGATTGAAAACACTTCAAATCTAAATATCCACTTAGATGCTCACAAGAAAACAACCCAATAGCCTACAACACTCTGAGGTTCACTTGGAAAGTCCAAAAGTGGCGTCGTAAACCGCCAAGAAGACGTTTGCCCCACCCACCAGCCAGAATTATTCAGTTAATGCCAGAGCCTTCCGAAGACCTCCAGGAAATCATCAGCAATATCACTATCCTTCCGTTAAGGGACATTAACTTGAAATAAATATAAATAGAAAAAACGTAAATTTTTGAAAAAAATTAAAGGGAAACAAGAATATCGACATCTCCTGCTGCAAGCAGCGTAACATCCAAGGTCAACAAGCAGTTACTTGCGCTAAGAAACAAGCATTACTAGAAGATACATAAGATCAATCTAGAAGTGAGGTAACCTCATGTAACCTAATTTCCTAATCAGTTGACCACGCTATGTCCAACGCTTTTCTGCAGGTTTCGCTTCAGGTTTTGCAAGCTGTAAAGCAAATGCTACATCGTATTTTTCCTGCAAGCTATTAGCTTACCAATACTAGCTGTAATTTAGCAACTCACTACCAGTTTCAGGCTGAAGAGGATGACAAATCCTTTAATAAATCCTTTAATAAATTCTCCAATCTCCTAATTTTCACAAAGCCAACGGGCAGTGGAGTTTTAGTGCGACAGAAATCCCAGGCTGTTGGATGCTCGGCCATACTTCGCATTTTGAAGGTTTTTCCTCTTCCTACTTAAAACAAAAAAAATATTATTCTTCAATAAAGGTTCGAAATCCTCCGTGAATAATATCCATTTTTCTACTATTTCATATTGGAATTGTTGAGATAAAGAATTTTTCGAGTTCTTATACTACTATTTGATTTCACAATTATGTCTACTCCAAATCACTGAAGCAATACATTGTCAAGTTTTATAAATCATCACATATTTTGGAAAAACGATCGCCGTTTATAATTTCAGTAGTTCTATTCTATACATTGCTTATAACCCCATATTTACTTCGATTGTTCGGTTACCTCTTGATCCACCTTTCATTACTTTTAGTAGATTTAGGGAATTTAGTATCAGCATTTGACCTTGTCAAATTGGTTACCAACTGTCTGAAATTTGAAATGTCTTTTGACATAGGTACCATCTACGTACGTACCATCTGATATAGGTACCATCTACGTAGCACTTATATGTATCTATTGGATTCATCTTAGTACATGTTTTGCATTCACATCACTACTATTCGTTTAGACGTAATTCAAAGAAGGATTAATAAAAAACAATTTACCTAATGCAGCATTACTTTTTATTCATTAAACATACTGCATATGAATATTTCTGTTTAATATTTCAGTATTAGTTAAATTTTGAACAAAATGGCGGTTTTAACTTGGTAATTCAACAAATACATCAATCTTTGTTTTATGTAAAATATAATAAAACGTTTGACTTGAAGGACCCAACTCTTACAGTTAGATATCACATTTAAGAATTTAAAACTTCTCTTTTTGTCGCCATGATAACCGACTTTCAAAACATTCATACATACACGTGATTCCTAAGCAAAAATACATAGAAGAAAAGTGACAGAATAAATATTTTACGTTTTATGAGCTTTATAAGATGGTGCTCCTGTAACTTAAATGTTATTGTTAGTGGCAGGTCTAAATATAATTTAGAGATTGGTTCAAACTCATCAGTCATCATTCTGCACCTGAGTATTTCTGTTTAATTTTTCAGTATTATTAAAATTTTCAATAAAATGGCGGTGTATACTTGATTAACTAAGTCACTAAATAGATCAACCTTTGTTTTTTTGCAAAATATAATGAAATGTTTGAATTCTCGTATCTCTTACTATTCAGCTTCTACTACGCGTCTTATATGTTTAATTACGGTTGCCATGGTAACCGATAGAGAATTCCTAAAGTATTAGGCTCCACCATTTAAGTTGAAGTTCACATTTTAGATATTATTTCAAAGAAAATCACAAGAACTATCAAAATATATAAAAATGTACAGTGTGTTACTAAAAACTTTTAAAAAAGTATTACCGTAAGTTGGATTAACAGATTCAAATGCTGACATAGACAAAATTGATTTCTCTTAGTTTTATGTATGTTCCTCAAGTTTCATTTTCCAACCTTCATAAGTTCTAGGAACCGAAATATTTAGGTAGTGCACTATTTTTTCAAACTCCAATTGCACCGAACTTTAAATTGTGAGTGTTTTTAAAATTTACTTCGCTTAAATATTAAAGGAACTTTCGATACAAGAAATTTAGCAACAGAGAGAACAGCCTGTACATTATGAATTTAGAAAAAAAAATTTCAAATAAAATTGAAAGAGCTTTAAAAATTGCATTTGAGTAAATATTTAAATACACGTAATGCTTACTATTTTAAGTTTATCAAAGAAAAAGATTAATAAAGACGACAAAATATTAAATCCCCATACGTCTTAGACTACTGTAGTCTACATTTATTAAAATGCTCATGATTAGACACTTGATCACTCTATGATACGTTTCTATTTGTGTCTGCGGCGTATCTGCTTGTCTGCCTGTCAGTCTGTTCGTATTTCAATCTGTTTGCTGTAAATGAACACGACGCTTCAAAAGCAACGTCAAAGAAAATTTTGAGGTTACCGCTGCATTAATTTAGCCATTGGGGGGGAAATGGATGTGGGAAATTATAGAAAAGCCGGTTTTCGATCTCGTCGTTAAAATATTTCCTAGAGAATATTTGTTTGATCGTTCGAGGCTTGAATTATTTACCATCATAAAACGTAGACAGAGATAGGATTTAGCAAATTAGAGATAATATATAGGTTCTAACGATAAACGAAAACGTTTTCTTTTGTGCTGTGGCTTAAGCAAATATCTTGATTAAGTACGAAAGGGTTAGATTAAGTACACATTGAACGGATATGTCCTTTTAAGGATCATTTAATTTCTATGTTGATCGAATGTATATAAAACGTCTTTTATATGAAGGTTACATTTGAAACTATTTTGGATAGCACATTACATTCGACTTATTTCTGATATTCCTAGTACTAATTTGTATAGCGTAATAAGGTAATAAGTAAAATGGGTAGCGAGAGGGAAGTTTGGAGTTATTTGAGGTAAAAAGGGATGACGTAGGAAAAAAGCAAGCTGTAAGATAGACGTAAGGGATTGGGAGGTGAAGTGTAAGAAGGATGGCTATGTTGAGGAAAATTGCGACGGTGAAGGAAGTTATGTGGAAAGGTTAGTTGTGGGGGCTGAGGAGGGAGAATTGGGTGAAATAAGTATAGAGGAGGTTAGGATAGTGATAAATAAAATGAAAAATGGAAGCGCTTCGGGACAGAATAGGATACCGGTGGATGTATGGGAATGTTTGACTGAAAAAGGGTTATGTGCTTTAGTAAGAGGAATGACCAAAATATGGAAAGGAGAAGAGGAAGTGCCGGATGAATGGAAAAAATGAGAAATAGTGCCAATATATAAGAGAAGTAGTAGATGAATGTTAATAGCTATACGGGAGTGACGGTTATGGATGGGTTATATAGACTGTATGCAATGGTAATAAATGGCATGCTGGAAGAGGAAGTATGTTTGAAAGGAATTATGTCGGAAACTCAGAACCGATTTATTAAAGATAGAGGGACGGGGGATAGTATAGTAACGATAAATTATGTAATGAACAGAGAAATAGCACGAAGATGGAAACTATACTTACTTTAAAGGCAGCATTTGATATAGTAGAGAGAATGCAACTATGGGAGGGAATGGAGAATGTAGGTATATCGGGCCAATTGGTAAGAATGATAAAGAGATTGCATGGGGGACGAAAGTTAGGCCAGAGTGTATGACAGAACATATGCATGGTTTAATATCAAAAGGGTGGGAAGGGAGGGGGTGAAGGCAGGGGTGCCCAATAAGTGTATGTTTGTTTAATATATATTTTGCTGATTTGGAAGGGGTGCTGGTGAGGCGGCAAGCAGGTGGATCAAAGATAGGTAGTATGAAGATATGATCTCTTACCTACGCGGATGATATAGTATGTATGGCGAGTGATACGGAAGATATGGTTGAGAGAATGAGGAGATATATGCTCAGGAGAAGATTGGAAATAAATGTAGAAAAGACTAAAGTGATGTTATATAAGAAGGGATGGTGAGAGCGTAGAAGGGATGTATTTAAAATAGGGGGACTGGAGGTTGAAATGGTAAAATCCTATAAATACTTAGGTTTTATATTGGAACCGAACGGATCATGTAGAGATGGTCACAAAAAAGGTGAAGGGAGTTATGAAGAGAATTAAGATGGCATGGGAGAAAAGATTTGGTGAGTGAGTATGAGATTAAGGATTATGGAATTATGTGTAAATAGCATACTGATGTATGGAGCAGAGGTATAGGCAGTGGACGAAAGAGGGGGGGGTGGAAACAGTTCAGATTGGATGTATAAAAAAGATGTTGGGATGAAATAGGAATACTAGGAATGATATTGTTATGGAAGAGATTAAGAAAAATAAATTCTGATTAAGCGGTGTAAGAAAATGTTTAGGTTTGAGGGGAAGGTGTTGAGGGAAGAAGGGAGAAGGTTTGTTAGGGAAGTATACATTGAGGGATTGAAGAAAGGTAGAAGAGAAGATGGTAAGAATGAATGGATTGAGTGTAGAAAAAAAGGTGAATAGAAGGATTGAATTGTCAACTGATAGATGGCTGGAGAGGACGATTGGAGGGGAGGATGCAGTGAATGAGATGATAATGGATGTGGAAAAGTAAGCCAGAGAAGCAATAATAAATGAAAGTAGATATAATAGTAAGTATAAGTGGATTAAGGATGAGGACAAGATTGCAAGTGATTTAATATCTGAATTAGACATAGGAGAAAAAAGATTGATAGAAAGGTTTAGATGTGGGAACGAAGAGGGTGGAAATAAATATTGGATAAATGAGTAGGAAAGAATGTGTAGATTATGTGGAGAGAAGGAAGAAAGTTAGAGCCATTAAATAAAAGAGTGTGAGATATTTGAATCGGATGAAAGGGATAGGGAGTTAGGGGAAAATTAGAGGCTATGTCTGTAGAAGGATGGTAAGGGTATAGAGTTAATGAGAAAAAGGAGGATGGAAATTAATAAAAGAAAGTGAGAAAGAAACTGAAAAAAATATGTAAAGAAATTAAAAGTTAAAGATTGATAAAGAAAGGGAGAATTGGAAGAAGGAATGGGTACTACGGTATGGGAAGAACAGGAAAGAAAGGACTTCTCCTAAGTTTATGTTTATTTTTAATTTTTAGGCTGAGAGGAATATATGTTATTTTCTATTTTCTATTTATTTTGAATTACTTTAAGGTGAATGGTATTATGCCAATAAAGGTTCATTTTTTTTTCGCTTTGTAGCGTGCACCTCCAAAGAAGCTCAACTTCAGCACCTTTAAAAAGACGACGTCATACACGAGATTCTTCTTTGGGCAGATATCACGTAGCGACTCTCTAAACAATAGAGTAAGTCCTTACGTCATAGTCGGGTCGTGTGACCGAAGTAAACTCAAAGTGCCCAGGA
>WYDF02051986.1:0-12067 GCA_009867245.2 Adranes taylori
AGGGAGGACCTGGCGCCTCCCATGACTCCAATGATGAGGACTACCAATTTGATGGAATGGCGTGGACATTGGATCCTGAGATCGCATAGCAAATCCTGATATTTAGCCACTTTTTCTCGTTCCTTCATGTCAATATTTTTATCGATTATTATTTGTAAAGCCGTTAAAATTCCACAAGTTGAGATCATTGTAGATTTTGATTCTGCAAATCATCAGATCAGTTACTGGCTAAACTAAATGTGGGCCTTCTTCAGCTAGCGTACATGGTCAGGCAGCGGTTTTGCTACTTAGACTGGGTGGAATCAGAAAAATATGCGCAAGAGAATTTCCAGATTTGGGAAATTACTTTACAAAACAACCGGAAAGAATAAAAATAATTATTTATAAATTATAAAAGCAAATCGCTGAACCCAATAGAGATTAATACTCGACTACTCTTGATACGTCGAAATGCCTTACGCATTTCTCTAGATTGTAATGCAAATGCAATCAGCTTTCACAAGAAGGAATTAAAGGTTTTAAAAGAATTAATTGCGAAATTAGATGTCAAAAATGGAAAGAAAGTTATAAAACATTTAGAAAAGATCAGACAAGATTTAACCAAATCGTCTAATGTGTTCAATGTCTCTTCATATTGATGATAATTGAGTACTTTTAAAAGAAGTACTTTTAAAGAAATAATGACTATTTAGTAACTTCATTTAAATTACAAATAATAATTTTATCACAATTAATCTGGAATGATTTTATAACCACGTCGTGCTTGGTGCTGCTTTATTATACAATTTACCACTACATTAATAAAATTGATAAAGATCTAATAATAATAAATAAATGTCATAAAAAAATCGTGAACTGATAACATTACTTACCATGTATGCGCAGTAGGTAAATTACCGAACGTTGGTGCTGCGGTAATCTGAAACTTGGGATTGAGTTCACGGAAACCGCCCGCCGGTAACTGCGAGCAGCCAGTGGTAAATTGCAATAGACGTGCCATTTCCTCATGCGTAAAATTTCCAACGGCAGCCCAAAACCAACCGACAACACGACGGAATTCTGGAGAATTACCATTTACTACATGGTGTAACTTAAAATCGGCAATCGAATATTGACCAGTACCACATAATAATAACTGAAAAGCCAATTAAATCAAATCGAGTGAAAAATCATGACAACATATTTTACTGTATTCAACCAAATGGAACAGTGAAAATATATAAAATATTCTTTCCAAAGAGTCCTCGTAAAATTAAGATTTAATGATTTATTTAGTAAATTAAATGTTTTAATAAGTTAATTGTTTTGTATGTAATACGATCACAAAAGTACCATTTCAAAATCATATGGAAATAAATACTCTAGGTCACGTTCAAATTACAAAATATATCTTTTTATTATATATGTTTTTTAATATTTTTCTAATCAGCTAGGTAAAAACTCATTGAACTATATTATAGTTTATTTACGTTCTACATACGTTTTATTATGCTCATTTGATTGATATCGAAGTATATTTGGGACACTATTCAAACCCAGATGTTAAAAGAACGTTTACTTTCAAAATGTTTAAAATTATATTCTTACATATAAAACACACAAAAAGTGTGCCTTTTCTATTGTTTAAGTACTCACGATGTTTTAGGTTTTAATCTGTATATATTTGTTGACTTTCGTTAATAAAGATGTTGTTTTTTTTTATTTTTTATATTCATTTAGCCACTACGGTGTTTTGTTTATCACGCAATTTTCCATTAAGTTTGACTAAAGCATACGCGGTGTTATTCTTTGAATATTCATTTATCTAAATTGAATTATGTTTTTATATATTGTTTTTAAATAATAGTTTATTTTTAATGCATTGAGTATATTAAGCTCGCCTTACGTAATAAATTGAAAGTAATCAATTCAACGGTTCAGAAATTTAAAAGCTAAATCAAAAGCTAAACTAACTAATTTTCTTTAACAATTTGTGTAACTACGGTTATTCAAATAACTTTTTTCTCAGTGAGCCACAGTAGACACAAAGTTTCACGCCAGTTTTCACACTGATTTGAATTTATATCTGATAGATAGATAATTTATTAATTAGGGCAGTAGATAGTTGTGGCACTTCGTACGTGACGGAGTTGTCAGATTAAGAAATTCATAGCGACTTAGGGTATTTGCAAATGATAATCTTAAGTACTTCTGCTACTGCTAACTACTAACCACTACTAATTAATAAATTAAATTTTTGAGCAACTTACTTCCAACTCATTCTCGTCAAAAATGCTGAGCAAATTATCCGGAATAAGATCGTTAAGTCCTTTGAGAAATGCTTCTAATTCGTCCTTGACGCTGCTTGCTAAACGATATTGAGCAAGGGCATCCAGGTACTGCAACTTGGTAGAATCGCGAACACGAATTTTCGTTCCGTTCGGAATTAATTCGATTGTTTTGTAAAGCTGACCGGTCGCATCGTATTGTTCTTCGACGAAATATAATTCCGTATCGATTTGATCGATATTATTGTCGAGAATGTATTTAACTTTCGTTAGATATAAATCAGGATCGTCTTGCTCAAAATACTAAAATAAATAATACAAAAAAGTAAATAATAAAAGGACTTTCGTTTAATAAAAAAATTTCTATGTCTATCACTTGCTATAAGGCTTGTTATATGATTTTCTTAACATAGGTTATTAAGAAACATCATCAATTTAAATGAGAGAATATTACATGCGGATCCGAATTTCAGATCCTGACGCCCTAACTAAACTATTACAGAGACTCTTTTGAACAAATTTCGTATGTGAGTGTAAAACAGGGATTCTGTTGCACGTGAGGTCTAAATTAAGGTGTAACTTCTCAGCTTATTGATAAATGAAGAGCTGGTGATTAAAAACTGAATTTATCATTCAGCTTTGGTAATTCAGGACAACCCGTTCGGGGTTGTTAAGACTGATGACAGGATATCGGGTTGTTCCGTGTATCGATGACCAACCTGGATTTAAAACAGGCTTCACAGGTTGCAAAGAAAATCTTGTAATTGATGGATTTAACACTCCTATTAATCTATAGATTTACCTCGCCCTATATGGTGCCTGTTGGGAAATGCTTGCCAGTAGTTAGAATGACATTTATTTTATATGGATGTCTCAAACTTCGCTGTACTTTGTTGCTGTATTTTTAGCGAATAGGAGAGTAAAAAGTTAACGAATTTCAAGTAGTCAAAAGTGTAATAACGAAATTGGCATTTGAACTGGATATGTATGTAGTAGTCACCTCGGAATGGGTGGGCCGAACGTGGAGAGATCAACCATACAGTTCACCAATAGATTAGCTATTCTATAACACTGTAAATTGGATATGGCGCTTCGAATTAAACAGAACCAAAAGCTGTTGCGGCAAATATGTTTGCTGTCCAAAAAACGATTATATAATTTTGATTTCATTGAAAAGAAAGGACACAATCTGAAAACCACTGATCCATCTACAAGTTATACATACAAACCGCAAAATCCATTCTAGGTCTTTGATGCCATGTTTACGTTCCACAAAATCATGATAAACACTATTTTCTGAGTATTGAGACCATGCATGGAGATGAAAGGCCTTCTTATGACATTTGTGTAAGCGTACGAATTGGCAATTGTATGGCCTTTTTAATACAAAGCTGCAAGATAAGTGTCCGAAGCTATTACACTACAATTTATGCACATTTGTAGGTCCAGCGCGATAAGGAAATAATTGTATGGAGTTAGATATCGAACCGCAAAAAGGCAGTTAGAAAAGTAAAATCGGCAAAATTCGTTTAAAACAAATTCGTCATTTGTATTTGGCTTTTTAAGATCTGCAGGCTTGCGTTCTAAAATTAAAATGCTTATTTTTGATCGTCCAGCAAAATGTAGTATTTGCAGAATTTGAAGCATTTGCAGTGTCAAGTTCAAGAGAGCCAAAGGATTCTCCGGAATGCTCATATATCGAAACTCTCGATTTTTTCTCCGGTCTGATTGTGTTAACGTCCAGGGTTTTGTAATATAAGTTCCAATGACAAAAGTAAGGGTATGGGCTAGTTGAAAGTTTGTGGCCTTTGTTATCTTATGGTCTATCTACAACCTGATAACTTTGATGGTAGTTGTCCTAGCAATGGCTGTTCTCCTCAGAATCTCTTCAGAATATCCCCCAAATACACAAACTTTGAGATCACTTCGAAACCGGCTACTTCTGTCATCTCAGTTTGCTTGTTTGTTCGTGTTGAAATGTATTCTAAAACGTATTAACAGTTTTGAATTACGCGCGCATATACAAGTTGGTATTGCTGATATATACGTCAGTCAGTTGATTTGTCATTCATGTTATTGTCTTTTCTGATATTAAGTTTATCTTTCTTTATATTTTGTGCTTGCTTATATCATATTATATATTTTTGTTTATTAAATAGCTTTTCATCACACCCAGGTTTTATTTCAATAGGTTATGGTCCCAGTTCGCATAAACGGGTGTGAGAATTGGTGAAAAAAAAAGTAAACTCGTTCGTTATTTCGTATATTACGTTCTGATTTTGTGTGGTCGCTGGTGGGTCGTTTTATTAAAAAAAAAACAGGCAATGGCAGACAACTTAAACATATCTACTATAAACAAGTTTGATGGTAAAAAATACCAACATTGGAAATTCCAAGAAAAATCTGCCTTAAAAACGTATATACGAGATTACCACAGGCAAGCTACCCAAAGCTCAGGTGTTCAAATGGAATCCTGGAATAAGAAAGATGCTCTTGAAATGTGCATAATACCATCTACATTCTACAATGAAACAAGGTCAGATTACATTGTAAAAAAACTGTGAAACATCCATGGATGTAATCGATAGGTTAGACAGCATATATTCTATAAAAAAAACGTATATTCTGACAAACAAAATGATGTTGCATGAACAGTTTCATCAGTATGTCGCCGTCAGATACTATAGCGTAACATATGTCAAAGGTTGAAAATTTGGCAAGATTGATACGAAAATCCGGCGATTCGATAAGTGACACATATAAGTGCGTTACCCTCAAAATTTAGAAATTTTAAACAGGCTTGCCTATCATTAGACGAAAATAAACAAACCATTCAGAATTTGATAGCTCGTCTAATAGATGAAGAGTTTAACTTAATTGCTACAGAATTAAGTTAAACTCTTAATTCCTAGAGAGCCTTAGTAACGTCAAACTTCAGCAAGCTAAATATAAACAAAAAGTATCAACAATCTCAAAACAATAAGAATCACAAATCAAGGGTTACATGTTACAATTGTAACAAGAAAGGTGACATATCAAAGAATTGCAGAACTCCGCGAAAAAATCAAAGTGATAATGAAAACCAGCCAGACGCAGATAAAAGCGAACATTTTGCAGCATTCAACACAGAAGAAAATGAAACAATAAACTTCTTTAATTCAAGCGACTCCGAATGGATACTTGATAGTGATGCTTCAGCACGCATGAGTGGAAATATGAATTTATTTTCAAAGCTTCAAGAAACAAATACCTATAGGAAACAATCAAGAATTAGAAGTAAAAGGAATAGGAACGATAGACATTGAAGGTTATGTTGAAGAAAAATGGTTTAACAGTGTTATAACAAATGATTGCTACGTTCCTGGATTTAGCAAAAATCTCTTTTCTGATGAAGTAATTACCAAAATGCAGGTAATAAAAGCAAATAATAAAGCAGAACTACTCAAAAATGGTACGCTTAAAGCATGTGCACTTCGCGAATCGAACAACCTATATAAACTATTAATACGTTCAAAATCTGAAGTAAATCTAATAACCACTACTAGTCTGAAACTATGGCATGAACATCTAGGTTATGTGAATCTTAAAAATATTCGTGAAATACCTAGTGGATAAAGTTTTATTTCTAATGTAAATCTAGTTGATACAGAAAACTTTGTGCGTGATGGTTGCCAGTATGAAAAAAAACAACATAACATGCCGTACAAGAAAATAGAGGTAAGCAATAAATAATCCAATTTACAGCGAATTAATTTACAGCGATATTTGTGGGTCAATGTCAGTTCTGTCAGTAGGAGGTTGTAACTATTTTGTTCTTTTCAAAGATAATAACACCGGTTATAGATCAGTGTATTTTATGAAACATCAATCAGATACCCTCGACTATTTCAAACAATATATTCACCAATGCAAAAATAAATTTGGTCTCCACATACAAACAATACGAGCTGATAATGGCGCCGAACCATAATTTTAAAGAATATCTAACACAAAAAGGTATTCAATTTGAAGCAAGTGCTCCGTACTGTCATGGACAAAATGGCAAATACGAAAGTGAAATGCGTACAATAGTATAAAGCGCTCGTTCAATGTTATACACAAAGAATCTACCATTTTACCTATGGGCAGAAGCAATCAGTACAGCAGTATATGTTTTAAACAGGACAACCAATGTAAACACTCCGAATACAACACATTTTGAATTATGGACGAAAAATAAGCCTAAGCTACATCACATAAAAGTATTCGGTAGTGAAGCATTTATTCATGTCCCTGACTGTCTATGAAAGAAATTAGAACCAAAAAGCAAGAAATTGTTTCTAGTAAGATATGATAATGAAACCACTAATTATTGATTGTTTGATCCTGTCAGTAAGAAATTTAAAATTGCACGTGATGTAATCTTTAATGAAAACAATGAAATAACGTTGCCCAGAATGAATAAGATACTCATTCCTATCAATGCAGAAAATGATATAACACGAAATATCAACGAAAAGGAACAAGAGCCAGAATTGTTAGGTTTTGAAACAGAAACTGAGGAAATGTCAACAGAAAACATTAAACACAACTACAACTTGAGATTAAGAATCAAGAGACAGCTTACGACAACCTCAGGTATGAACCAAACTTTTTAGAAGTAGATCTATCAACAACATATGACGAAGCAACGACATGTGCATACAGTAAACACTGGAAAAGGGCAATCGAAGAAAAACTCGTAGCTATAGAAAGAAATGACACATGGGAGTTTACAACTTTGGCATTAAATACACAAACAATTGGTTCTAAATGGGTTTTTAAAAGTGAAACGAAATCAAAATGACGAAGTTGAAAGATACAAAGCCAGACTATGTGCTAAAGACTTTAATCAAGTAGAAGTAGTAGACTATAGTGAAACGTTTGCACCTACAACGAGATATGATACAATTGTTGTTGCAATTGCAGCAACAAACAATTATTAAATCTTATGTGGGGTTCACACTATACAACTACTTGCTGCAATTAATTGCATGTAAACAAACCCATCCAAACTATGCATTTTTCGGTGCAATTTATTGCATGCAAAAATTGCACGAATTAGAACCTGTTCTATTATCTGTACATCGTTTCCACTAGGTTGTAGTAAATTAAGTGATGACAATCGTCATTTAAGTCATTCAGTATGTTAAGTATCCATTTTTTGCGATATTTCTATAACACAGGCAAAGCTGCAATTTAATGAATAAACGTTACAAACTACTATGATCATTTATGCTGACATGTTATAAGTTGGTGAAAATA
This sequence comes from Adranes taylori, assembly GCA_009867245.2. Classification (NCBI taxonomy): domain Eukaryota; kingdom Metazoa; phylum Arthropoda; class Insecta; order Coleoptera; family Staphylinidae; genus Adranes; species Adranes taylori. The sequence continues at coordinate 7,551 of WYDF02051986.1, forward strand.
AAATACCCTGTAAAAAAAGTTACCAGATATACAGTTGCATGCATGTTATTGCAGAATTGTGAATGGTCAGGCTTCATGCAACGAATTGCGCGAATATTGTGCGTTATATTGCATGTAAGTAATTGCATATATGTAAACCGCCCTTTATAATTTGATATCAAAACAGCTTTTCTACACTAGGAGTTAAAGGAAAAATCTTCATAGATCTTCCGTCAGGAATTGAAAACCATACTAATCAAGTTTGCAAATTGAAAAAGGCATTATATGGACTCAAACAAGCCTCAAGCTGGTGGAACAGTAACTTTTCAAATTTCCTAGAATCATACGGATTTAAACAATGTGAATCTGAAAAATGCGTTTACAAAGCTATTGTTAATGATGATTTAGTACTATTCATTTTATATGTTGACGATGGATTGATTATGTCAAATCATGTTGGAATACTGCATTAAATTATCAACAAGATGAAAAGTACTTTCGAAATTACAGTGAATGAACAGAATAACTTTGTTGGTTTAGAAATTGTACGTAATACAGGACACAATTTAATTTTTATACATATTAATAATTATATTCAAAAGAAAATTCGTGGTTTTCACATGGACATAGCCAAAACAAGCTAAACATCTCCTGATTCAAACACAGTACTATGCAAAAGTAGAAGTAGGAATGAAATAAAGCCCTCAGTTCCATATTGACAAGCGGTAGGATCTTTAATGTTCGCAGCGATTACTGCTCGTCCAGACAATGAATTCTGTTAATGTTATAAGCAGATATTAAGATAATCCCACACGAGTCACTGACATTCAGTTAAACGGATTATAAAGTATCTAAAATCAACACCACTCATGGGCGTACTATATTCTTCTACTTAACAAAACAAGGATCTGGTCCGATAGGAAGATGCCGATTATGCAAATGATGCAGATACTAGGCGATCAACGACAGGATATGTATTCAAACTTGATAATGGAACAATAACTTGGAACAGCCGACGCCAACAATATGTTGCTTTGTCAACCACAGAAGCAGAATTCGTGGCCGCTTCCGAAACAGATATGGAAGCAATGTGACTAAAACAAGTGTTTACTGAAACTAGTGTAAAGTGAGCGATTAAAATGGCATTAGGATCTGTTGTGATAATCAAAGTGCTATAAAGTTAATCAAAAATCCGGTGTTATATAAGCACATTGATGTGCGGTGTAACTTTATAAGAGAAAAAGTTGAAAATAACGAATTAAAAGTAGAATACGTGCCAACTAACGATCAAATTGCCGATATACTAACAAAACCGTTGTCATCTGTGAAATTTGAAAATTTTAGAAATAAATTAGGTATGGAATTGTGGGAAGTTTAGAATAAGAGGGGATGTTGAAATGTTAATGTTAACAGTTTGTTAACAGGTAAATGTTAACAGTTTGAATTACGCGAGCATATATGAGTTGGTACTGCTGACATATGCGTCAGTCAGTTGATTTGTCATTCATGTTATTCACTTCAATTAACGAGGGCGTTGTTTTTTCTATTATTAAGTTTATATTATACTATATAATAAACCTTTATTTGGCATATAAATTTACAAAAAAGACAAGCTGGTGGAACACAAAAATGACATAAAATATAAATATAAAATAAAAGAATTTTTCTCTTCACTAACTAATTAAAACTAGAAGTCATTAAACTAATTAAGACTAGCAGTACTAATTTGTAATTCTATAGTAATTGCTTGAATACATTATAATTTAGCAGTTACGTTTATATTTCTTTATATTTTGTGCTTGGTTAAATTATCACGCCAAGAATTTTATGAATAATAAATAATTACCTTATAATGAACTCTTAAACCAATAACTTGTGCAAGAAATGAGCGCGTAAATCTCGCTCTAACCAGCTGTCTATAGGATCCACCCAGAGCACTTTCGTACAAGCATTTTCCAACAATTTTTCCAGCGAATTCATAATGTCTCAATTTAAAAATGGATGGACGATCAAGATTGGGATGAACCAATGCCTGTTGACACTCTTGAAAACTTCTAAAAAGACCAAATTTCGGATCAAATAGGTTAATACAGATTAATTGAAACCATTCTCGTCGTAGTCCACCCCAGTCGATACCTAAAAATCAAAATATTACTTGAACTAAAAAAAAGTTTGCCATTAAGGCAGTATGTAAATAAGAATGAAAATTTAATATTAAATTTAAAATAATAAAATTTCAAGAAGGTTGCAACAACCCCAACTTCCATGTAGTTTTGTTTTTTTAGGTTTCGTTTTGACCATGCACCTTATAATTGAATTAGGTCAATAGTTGTTTAGAGAAACAATCGATTAACATAGAGGCGCATAGTTGTAGCCCTTGCATAGGCGTATTTTGCATGTCTTTGCGTTTAATATGTTCCTGACCTTAATAAGCTTTATGCTCGCCAACAACAAAATAGTAAAAATTACGTATAACCAAACTAATATTTATGTTATTTTTAAAACACTCATCCTTTGAAGATTTAGTGGAGAGGTTTAGTCGAGCGTTTCTTGTAAATATTATTATTAGCTATTACGCATATTTGTATATTTAATCTAGCTAGATGACCATGGATAATTTTTAAGATATTGAACAATCTTTCGGCACAATAGATAAAAAATTATGGAAAGTTCTCGAAAAATTATATATATGAAAATTTTTATTTCATAGAACAACATTTATGTATTTGATAGTTTTTGAGATGCAGCCAAATGTATTTTAAATTTTAAACGTAGCACTTTAAAGTTTAAAACTAAACGTTCATTGTATTTAAGATAATTCAATAAAAGTAATTTTATTAGATCACATTTTCCCAACCTCTTTTGCGTCGAGCCTTTCCGGGCTATAATTATCTATTAAAATTTAGCGTTAACAAAACATATCGCAGCATCATTAATAAACAGATTAAAAAGTAAAAGCGAGCTGTGACCGCCTTGGGTACTCCATAGTAAACCTGAATATGGCTAGAAAGTACATCCTGATTCTTGTTAGAAAGAATATGTTTACAATCTTAACAGACTGAGTTCTATCTTTAAAGAAACTATGAAGCCAATCAAGGAAATTAAGGATGAAACAGAGTCTATCCATTTTGATCAGTAGTATATTGTGACCTTGTCGACCACAATATACTATTGTATATAGATTCGATCTCCATATCCCTTTCAAAGGCCTTAATTCAGTATGTTTTGCAAGTTAATAGATTTGTGTCAGTGGAACGGCCTGGGCGAAACCTATGCTGTTCTTCAACAAATCAGTAATTTGTTGCATTGCATGATGGGACCAAATAACACAAAGAATTTAAATTTAAAAAAAAAGAAAAAAATTTAATTGCATAAATATTGTGCACTAACACCAAATTTGGTTCTGATCGGTCTAATAGACTAGGAGGAATCCTCGTATATATACACACAAATACTACGTTTCTCGAGCTCAGGGATCTCCAAAACGTTGTTTCCCAGTCAAAATTTCAGAAATAAAATTTTCATGATTTATATTCTATGTATTTCATGTACCTACATGTACTAGGTAATATGTGGCATATAAAAGATAAAAACTAAAGTACTGAAAGAAAAACCCTACCTTCCTCTCCTTGAAAAGAAATCTCAAAATTTCTGCACCAATCAGATACAGAAAAATTCTTTGTAACCTTCATGCTGGATTCAAGGATCTTCTCCCGGTTGACCTTCATAGCGAGTTTTTCATGATAATGCTTCTGATGGTATTTTCTGACTTCGTGATAGAAAAAATCTTGTTTGTCTTTAAACGTTTCAGAACCGCCCATATTTTTTAAAAGGAACTGTGCGAAGGTAGCCGCAATAACGTTGCGTTCTTTGGAGATCATCTCTAAGCGAGGCTGACAGCCGTCTTCTAGAGTAAAATATTGCATGGACGGAGTTGACACTACGGCTGCAGTAGTTTGACTAGATTCATGTTTGTTTGGTATGTTGAGTAATTGAAAACTAAACTACAATAAAATATAAGTGTTTAGTACTACGAGGGCTGCTGTTAAAATTTCGGGATAGAAGAAGACAAAAACATCTAGAAATAAAATAATACTTTATTGTTCTTCAAAATAGTCCCCTTTATACTCTATACACTTTTTCATGCGAATAAATCAATCATTAAAGCATTTTTTCCACTCAGAATATGGTACACTTGAAATCTCATTTTGAAACGCTTCTACTGTATCTTCTGGTGATGAAAATCGTTTGCCACGTGGTCGATTTTTTATTTTTGGAAAGTAAAGAAGTCGTTATGACTTAAATCAAGACTATATGGAGGATGAGACAACAATTCTACCTTTTGACTGCTGAAATAGTTTCCTGTTTGTTACGCAGTATGGGAACTGGCTTGTCATGGTGCAGAATGATGCGTCGCGTCCAATTTGTTTTTCGTAAGTGATAAACAAATGGATGTATACAATTCTGCATTAACAGTTCTATGATCTTCAAGTGGAATAGTAGCGACATGCCCAGTTTTTGAGACAAAACAAGCTACC
>WYDF02051997.1:0-12067 GCA_009867245.2 Adranes taylori
CATGACATAGTAGACGATATAAGGATTAAACAACTTAAGTGGTATGGCCACGTACAAAGGATGCCTGAAGAAAGGCTGCCCAAGCAGATATTAGAGTGGACACCCCAGGGAAGGCGAAAGCAAGGAAGACCAAGGAAAAGTTGGAGAGAGGGGATAGATAGGGAGATCAAGTTGAGAGAACTGGGGGACGACCTTTGGCAGGACCGAGATCAGTGGAGACTGGAAGACGTAGAAGAATGTTGTAAACCGAATTTTATATATTATATATATCTAGGAATTACAAAAAAAATTCGTAACTATAAAAACAGTCCAATAAATTTTCTACTAAAATGTTTGTGCAACTTATAATTATAGATATATATTTAATTAATTAATTAACGTACTGGATTCACTATTATGTTGCTTTCCGCGACTAGTTTCGAGGCAACGGTCTCATCTTCAGACCTTTGGATGCTAACTGGTTTGTATCGTCGTTGTAGATGTGTCCTTCGTCATTCGTTATCGGTTTTCCTCGTCACTTTATTGCTTATTGCTACTTCCGTAATGAATTTGTAAATATTTTTATATTTGACCTATTTTTTATTCTTGGGAGAATCTAGTTCTGCAGCAATTTATATTGAAATAGCTTTTTTTTGCATTTGTCCTTGGCTGCATTAAATGTAAATCGCGGTTCTTCCTTGTTTAATAGTTGTGGGTTTTTTCATTACTTCTATAATTCTTATTTATCTTTATCGCTTTGGTCAGTTTTTCTGTATACTATTTTCCCTTGTTCTATTTGTATTTTTGCTTCTGCATAGATCTTTGTCGCTAGTGCTTTCCAGTGATAGTTGAAAGATGTTTTAACAGCTCTATTTTGACGTCTACATATTCGGTTTGTTGTTTGTCCCCACGTTACAATACCATTTCTGATGTTTCACTCGACGTAAGTATAGTACATTAAATTTTTCTGGTATCGGAAGCAGGGGCGTACGCATAAATAAGTTTCGGGGGGAGATGAGGGTTTAGAAAACTTTGTTTGAAAAACATATTTCAACATTAACTGAAAACTTCCTGACAAGTATAATTATAACTTTGCTCACATGTCGGGGCGGGGGATGAAGCGCGGGGGGTTACACATTAATTAAATCAGTGTTTATGTGCTTTAATAGAAAAGCAGCATTTGGATTCTAATTACTTTAACAACAATTTGTATGCAGCATATCTGAATGTACTAAAGAAAAAATAGCGTGGTTGAGGGTTCAAATGACTTAGTTGTTTAGACTTCTCGTTGTACTTAAATATCTATTGTTGATATGGTACTACGATGCCTATCTTACCTACTTTCTCATGGGACCTATATCGACTAATAAGATTTATCAATTACAACCTGGTCTATATAAATGTAATGTAATGATGTTGGCGTTCAGAAATTTATTATTCATAAGACAGATTTTCATTTCTATCTAGCAGGCGGTGGTGGGCCTAGTGAGATAAGTTGTTGGATACGACAATGATGCTCCTAGTAAAGAAGATGCTGATGATCCTTTATAATAATCGCTGATATGGCGCCATACATCTTGAACCGTCCGTTTTTTAAGACAATTGTATAATTTAAAAATTGTAATGATAGTTTTGTTGTTGGTATAACGTCCATTACTTTAATTATTCGTACTTGGTTTGGGTTTTTGTTCTTTGTCATCTAAAGTGTTTTTTTTTTTGTATAATTACTTAGCATAAGTTCTTTGTGTTGTTTTTGATTTTTATGTTATTAACTTCATCTTTTATATTTCCGAATGCATTATCAATTTTTATCAATATCTCTTTTATTACGCAACTTTAGAAACTAAATTTTCCTTTTCATTTATTTCAAAAGTTCGTAGTATTCTCATAGTATTCAATGCTGCTAGGGCTCCTGAATGCGTAAATACAGCTATAGGTATAATTTGAATTTCGAACATTGTACGTAGTCTGTTATTGACATTATTGCAGTATTTCAAACCCTTAACCTTAACTGTCTACCAAATATCTTTTATTTTTATTTCTTTGTTAACTACATATCTTAAGTTATCCACTCTTAACCTATCTTTATTTCGTTAAGGTTGCCATCAAAATTTTAAATTGTTTGAAAAGAAAACGGTTTACATTTGATGGGATAAGCTGTGAGAGGCTCCCACTCGCGACGCTTCAATAGGGTGTCCTGGCGATAGTCGAAATGGCGCAAACAAATATCTGAATTATTACAGAATTTATTCTCCTTCGGAAATGTGAGCCTCGGGCGCCAGATCAGTTTAACGCGAATCCGTACGTTGGAACTGCTCTTGTTATTCCTCCGGCACCCAGTGGCTTACTGAGGACGAAGGTAGCTTTGAGTTTTATGAGTTACCCAGGTATTCTAGATCACTCAAAGTAATGTAGCAATCAATGAATAAGCAGTGCATGTAACATATGCGCTGATATGATAATAAAGCAACAATTCTGCGGGAAGCATGTAAACACGGAGTATCATACAACGGAGAGGGTAGAACAATGTTGTTTTAGACAATGAAAATGGCAGCAATCTTAGGAAACCACTATAGTTCGCTTAACACCCCGATCGAACAAAGGTGTTAAGCTTATTGAGTGAGTGTAACTAAACAGGTCGATCCAGCTTAGAAACATGCATCCTAGCGGTGTAATGGGATGAAGGAGATCACTATAACTTACTTAACACCCCGATCGAGCAAAGGTATAACGCGTATTGAGTGACTAACTTAACGGATCGAACCAGTTCTACGCGCAGAGACAAAACTAAATATCTGATGAATGTTTATATAGAAATTCAGAATTTCTCTGATATCCATAACTCCAAAGACCTGTTCAAGAAGATACGTTCTATCACTCAGGAGTTCAAACCCCGACACTGGGCAATTAAAAATTGCCTTGTGGAAAGATTACTATGGTAATCTGTATGCTGGCCCGAGTACTATTTGTCGAGACCTGGGGAATTATGAGGCGGAACCGGAGATATTGTTACATAATGTTAAGGTCGCAATTGTCAAATTAAGAGAAGATAAAGCACTAGGAATCGACAAAATGTCAACACAGGTCTTGCAGGTTCTTGACTAAAGGGACAAAAATCTTGCACACATTGTGTCGCAAGATTTAGAAAACAGGCTTATGGCCAGAAGACTGGTCAACTTCAGTATTACTTCCCCTACATAAGAAAGGGTCCGAAACAGCCCACAAAACTATCGCCTAATAGCCCTGTTATCCACCAAGATTATGTTGTACATTCTTCAAGCGAGACAACAAGCATTCCTGAAATAGCTCCAGAACAAGCCGGATTTGAGAAAGGACGGGGTACTCGAGACCAAATTTTAAATGCGAAACAGCTTAAATAAAATACCCGAGAATACCCGGTACTGATGTATCTGTGCTTTGTAGATTACGCAAAGCGTTTTATAACGTTTGTTAGCCCAAGCTATGGACGACTGTAGCAGAATTTGGAGTACTATGTCATCTTATCATATTCATCAAAAGGCTGTATAAGATTTCGCAGGCGGTCGTTATAATTTATAGCGAATTAGTGATGCGGCGCACTTCAGAGAACTGGAACGCAGGACTGAAGATTGGTGGAAAGCTCTTTTCAAATCTTCGATTTGCGGATGATACTCTTCTAATAGCTAACAGCACCGAAAAGCTTTCAGAGGTTCTTCAAAGACTGGAAGAAGTAAGCCGAGACTATGGGCTCAAAATAAATGCCAACAAGACTAAGTCATGATATTAGACCGAGATAACGAAAATCGAACCTACAAAAATAGGGAAATTTGAATCGTCGAAAAATTTGTATATTTAGGCTCAATGCTCTATAAGTGCGGCTCTTGCCGAATGGAAAAAAGACGGCTAATTGAAATTGCCTGCTCGGCCATAATAAAATTAACAAAAATTTGGAAAGATCGAACTATCGCTAGGAGAATGTAGGCAAGCCTTGTAAATGCCCTGGTTTTACCGGTTTTTTTCATCGACAGGAGAAGAAGAACAAATGTCTCCACCTTAAATGGGGTCAAACCCGTACAAAGATTATTATCGATGCCATATGGACGAATTTTGGGCACATCTCTCGATATGACAGCATGGAAAAACTTGTTGTCTAGGGAAAACCGCAAGAGAAAAAGAAACGGGGCCGATCCCCAAGTAGGTGGACCGATATTATTTCGAAAGTAACAGCAACAAGTTTCGCGAAAGCAGCGCGCCAAGCGAACGATCGACAGACCTGGAAATGAACTGTTAAATGAATATTACAGAGATTAGAAGATGCCCTAATCACGACGTTGGACGAAGAAAAGAAGTTTCTAAGTATTACATCACAAATTATATTGTGCAGAAGTATGCATATATGAAAACTTCTAGATTCTACAAAAAATCTATAAATTTCTTATCAAATTAAATTTCATTTACTATTGGTGAAGGATGATCCGACCAATAGTAAATATCTGCAAGTAGGGTTGTTTTTTATTTTGAATAATATATAATTTGTTTTGGTTGCATTGCAGACTTGTTTATTATTCTGGAACCAATCAATGATTTCCGATAAGAATTCCGACCAAGTTTGTTCTATGTTCCGTAATTTTTGTCCTTTTATCAGAACAACCCTACTTGGGTTGTGTTTTTCGCAACTCAGAAATGATTTCTCGCAAACAAACGGTTGTTTACCAATCAGCAGTTACCGTCCTTCGATTTTGTAACGGAATTGTAGCTACATCTTTTCGACACACTGCGGGAACGGATGACTTTGATTGGGTTCTCCTCATCTTGATACACCCAAACAGGAGACTGACGTTTATTCTATGGTTCATAAGAATAAATCCAAGACTCGTCATCACTGATGATATTGTACACATTTTTGGCGCGGCCTCTTGATTCAGAGTTCTTCGATACCAACTAACACGAGCCGCCATTTGTTCCTCGGTTAGCAGATGCGGGATCCAATGAGAAACTAATTTTTCCACGTCCAACACATCATGTAAAATCTTTTGGATTGAGGTCTTTGAAATTCTCAAGGAACCCTCGGTCTCCCTGTGAGTTATCTGATCTTCATTAATCATCTCGCGCAGAGCATTAACGTATTCCTGTGTGACCGGTGATTTTGGTGGACCTGACCTAGGATCATCGCTAAGATTTCTGCGTCCACGTTTGAAATTAGAGTACCAGCGAGAAATTGTCGATTGATGTGGTGCTTCATTACCAAAAACAGCAACCATCTTGGCAAGACTTTGTTCTTTTTCGAAAGTTGTAAAAACTAATCGCTCAGCAATGCTCTCGATACAATTCCATGTTTCTGAATGTCTTCCCAAATTTGAAATTTCACTGTGACTAAACCACTTGTTGTATTTTAACGAAATTTCCAACATGTGTCAGTATAATTTTAAGGTTAATTTCGGAACCACATGTTTTATTACTTGCGCCCTCTATGTGGCTATATTCAAACTTAAAATATTATCTTCCTATTCTGCACATTCTCTCCTCATCTTTCCAATATTTATTCTCCTCTCGACACTGTCACCTCTGAATCTTCCAATCATTTTTTTTTCACTCATCAAACTAATGTTCTCTCCCAGGTATATTGGCATTCTTCCGGAAACTTTTATTTCTTCGTACCTTCTATTGTCTATTCTGCTCATCATATTAGTTTCTCTTTTTTGCACTTGTACATTGAATAGTCTGTTCTCTACGTCGTCAATACGTACCCTGCCTTCGTATCCCCTCGTGCAATCCCTCTGCCATAACCTTAGTTTCATCACCTAGTTTCATCCCTTCGTCATTCCTTAGTTTCCAATGCATCCTTTTTACGTCTCCTTTCTGTCGTCTCATATCAATTCCTTCTATACAATCTTTATTTCTCGACCTTCTTCATCAAACGTAACATATCTTTCATGTAGATGTAATGAATACTAGCACTAGCAGCTCACTTTATATTTTGACAATAACTTGATCACGACGTAACGTTTGCTTATTGGAAAAATAATTTGGAAGCCAGCGCTTCAGAAAACTGTGTTGAGTTCAGCCTTCAAAGTTTGTAGTTTCATCCCTTGGAAAACGTTTATTTTAACACCTGGTATAATCCCAGTTTCAACTCTCTTCGTGTCTGTTTCCATGTCCTCACTCCTCATCTAATTTAACATTTAGCATTATCCTCCTTCGTATGAAACAGAGTAATGGCAATTAATTCTGGCTTAATCCACAGCCTGAAATCTGGTCCACAGCGGACCAGATTTCAAATACTTTGCTAGCTTTCTTGTGGAGTCCAAATAGCCAAGAAGTCGTTAATTCTCAAAACCAGTTGCATCTCTTTTTTTTTTGCATAAGATAACAATTTCCGTCACAGTAGGAATGTTTATGTTACCTTCTTGCAGACTACCACAATATTTTTTTGTCATGCCACCAATTTTTATTATTCTATCTTAGTCCGGGGTTTCCCCATTTTTCATTTTCTCCAACATCAAAAGAATTACATGTAGGTAAATTTTAGGAATTTCTTCTAATGAGACTTTAGAACAAGAACAAGATTAGCTATAACCACATCTATAGAGGCTTTTTCGACAGGCCCCTGGGTTCGAACCTTAAAGAAGTTTTGTTCTTTATACATATGTAAAACAAAGCCAATTTACTTTATATTGTTTAGTCTTTGACTACATAAACTACTTTGTGAATACTTAAACTAATTATTAGGTAACCCTTTTTAAAAAGAAATAGCTGAAAAACAGCTACTCTACTATTTTAGTCAGTTCTGTTGGCGTTTGCTTTGTGCCAACCGCCAATGTTAAATAGAAAGAGCACCGATCCAATTTTTAAGCGATTGTAGCGGCGCTTCGTGTGTTGTATTCCATTCGTTGTGTTTCGATTATCACGTTGGCATGTCATCTCATGTGTCATGAGAACTATTGTTGTTAAGTTTTAGTCTTGCTTGTCCTATTCGTGCAAGGTCGTTACATGAGAAAACATGTTTAGACAGAAATCTTCCTGAATAATTTGAGGCTAGGTTGCTTTTAAATACTTTGTTGACTATTATTTACGAGGAAAAAAGCATTTCGTATATCAAATCAAGTTAGAATCAAATCAAATCAACATAAAATTCGCTACTTAAAAGCTACGTTAAAGCTAAGATTATAAAGCTACTTAAAATCAAATCAACTTAGAGTCAAATCAAATAAAATCTATTCAGCTTAAAATCAAATCAACTTAGAGTCAAATCAAATAAAATCTATTCAACTTAAAATCAAATCAACTTAAAATAAGTTCAAAAATCAAATAAAATCAACTTAAAATCAAAATCTACTTAAAATCAAATCAAATCAACTTAAAATCAAATGAACGTAAAATAAAATTAACTTAAAATCAAATCTACTTAAAAGCAAATCAAATCAAATTAAAATCGAATCAAATCAACATAAAATAAAATACTCACACAAGTCAGTTTAGAGTCAAATCAAATCAGCTTAAAATGAAATCATACCAACTAAAAATTAAATCAACTTAACATAAATAAATCGAATCAAGTCAAATCAACTTAGAGTCAAATCAAATACAACCAATTCAAATTAAAATCAAATCAACTTAAAATCAAATAAAAAAATCAAATCAAATCAACTTAAAATCAAAATAAATAAAATCAGTTCAACTTAAAATTAAATCAAATCAAATCAACTTCAACTAAGAAACTCAAACCAAGTCAATCAAATCAGCTTAAAATTAAATTAACTTAAAATCGACTCAATTTAAAATCAAATCAACTTAAAATCAAATCAACATAAAATTAAGTCTACTTCGAAGCAAATTAAATCAACTACGGCGCGAAAGCTTCACTATCCGCTTTGTCGCGACTTAGGGCCGCTCTTGACTCACTTTTGGAAAACTTCTACTCGGAATGTCTGTCCGGTTGCATCGTTGATTTTAGTTGCTGTTAATTATTAATAAACTCACCACTTGCTTTTGCCTTGTCGTTTGGTTGCGCTTCCATTTTCTTGCCGTCGTTGTCATTGCCTCGTCGTTGACTTGTCGTTGCCTCCGTCCTTCTAATTATTAACTCTCTCCCAGTTAATCGTCCATATCGTTAAATCGAATTCCTCGTAGCCCTACTATGGTCACCCTAGCCCCCCCCCCTGAATGATAATATATCTACCTCAAACTAACCCACACAGCTCCCGATGAAATAAAAAAGTCTGTATGCTCGAAAGGTTTGAAACTATACTCACAATTTAAGAATTGAAACTATAATTGGTAAATAACGAAATAAAATACACTTTCAATTGATAATTTAATACCTTTTGAATCTAACGTTCCTTGAGTTTATAAATATGCACCCTTTAATTCACTTGTTTTTAGAGCATTTAACGGTTCAGTGTCGTTTTTGGATTTCGGTGATGAAATCAACTTAATTAGATTATTGGGTATAATAAATGGATATAACATCAAAAGCAATGATAGGGGTTTTGGTTAAACAATTAAGAAGATTAAGTTCTAAATTAGATATCTCTAATGTAACTAGAGTTAATACAAAAAAGTTTTATTGTTTATCTTATTTAAATCCTATATCAAATAATTTTGTTAGCCTATTAATTTTATTTACATAAATATAGCCTTTAGGAACAATAAACCTTTGTAACATAGCATGTTACCCTAAATAAATTGATTACCCTGAATAAATTACAGCACGCTACTGGAAAGAAACCAGTTTATATGACAAAATATAACCATAATTAAAATATATGTAAGCGCTCACGTAATACGCATTAAATAAAGATAGAGTAATAGCAAGAGAAACATAGGTTTAGTTATTTTTCATCGCTTAGTATATATTAGATGTGTGATACAGAGTAGGGAACGTAAATAATATTCATTGAGATATACGTTGCTTCGCTGTCGTGTGGAGACTCCTGTGACCTCACTGTGTGATAGACCGTAGCACGTAACAATTAATTAGCGAGTAGCTACATAGAGATCATATAACAGAGTAAAAGCTATGTGGCGACTCACGCCTATAAATACCACGTATTTGCATAAAACATATTAGTGCATTCTTTGAACTCGAAGAGCCAGCAGCAGCTTAGAACCGACTACAAGCCAAGTTGAGATGTAAGCAGCAGCGACCACCGCCGGCAAACTAAGCATCTGGTGAGCGTTTTCATATATTTTATACTGTTTCTTTGCATGTGTTTATATTAGCTTTGTTTTCTCCGTCTACCTTACCTACTTCCTATACCGGTAGAGTGTATGACTCCAATCTTTACTTAGCAAGGTTGGTCTTAGTCACTCGACGACAGTAACACTGACTTATTCGACGTGGTGTAAGCAGGTCATAGCAGTGTCGTTTCCATATAACCCGCTAGAGTGTATGATTCTAACCTACGGGTTGGTCTCAGTCACTCGACAACAGTAACACTGACTTGTATGACGGGGTGTTCTGCTGGTCATAGCAATTTCCTTTCCGTTCTACTCGCGGAGGTGCCTAATTCTGACCATCTAGGCTAGCTTTAGCCACTCGAGAACAATAGCACTGACTTGTTCGACGAGGTGTTACGTAGGTCATAGTGGTTCCTAGTATTCCTGTCAATATTATTTTCCGACTTATTGTGCTAAAGTAAACCACTCGCCTCCTCGTTGTATGATACCCCGCTCTTAAATGCTTCCCGCATAGTAAAATATTAATAAATTCAAATAGTTGGGAACCGCGTAATGTTCAAAGGAATGTGAAGAAAACACAGAAATTTAAATATCGCTTGCAACCTTATATCATAAAATTCCTTATAGCAAACAATTACATTAGAATCTTGGTAGCTAGATATTTTGATTCAAGAGTTTAGAATGTCTAACTTAATTCACTAGCGGAACATACATAGAAGACAAACTCGGGGATTTTGCATAAAGTTATACCCCATAATTGCGGGCCAGAATTAAAAGTAGAACTTAGTAACTTAGTTTTGTGCGCGACGCTCTTTTATAAAAATGTCTTCGCAAATTATGATACAAGAATGTAGGTTTATATATTTTATATTAACTTTAAATTATGTGCTAGAGGGGTTGATTACGTATTAATTTAATAAGATGGTGAACTTATAACTAATTTCATAATTCAAAAACCATCTTTTATAACAATGTTATTTTTACTGAAACCTAACAGTTATTTGAACTTAGAAGGGTTATTATGTTACTCAAATTAAACTTGTATTTGTTACCCTTCAATTTATTTAAGTATAACTATGTTTGTACGTAATCCAAACAATTGTTTTAGTAAATCTAACTTCTTTTAAATTGTCGTTAATTCATTATTTCTCGTTGTACCATGACTTTTATTTTAATTATTAATCAAATCAGCTTTACCTTTGAGCACTCTCAGTCACCACCCAAACTGACATTTTGGTGGAGGTACCTGGATCGATACCCGGCGCCTCCACCAAAATCTCACAATGTTACTAATTAGTATTAATATTATTTCAGCTGCCTGAAAGATTTTGAAAACCTGAACAACTCACAAGACTCGTAGCTGTTCGTGCCCTCGGTAGGCCACTGAGGATCGGAGAAATAATAAGATCAGTTCCAGCGTGCGGTCTCACGTTAAACGGACCTGGCGTCCTAGAATTACGTTTCCGGAGGATAGAAAATTCTGAAGCATTAAGATACGCTGGTAACGTAGCATAAGCATACGTTACCAGCGTCGCGAGTGGGAGTCTGTCACACATTTCAACTATCTGAAAAATAATAAAGATAAAACTCCTTCCAGAGTTTTGTGTTGTACACAATATTAATAGAATACTTGAACAAATTTATATCAGCGATATTCTAGCGAAAATAAAAATTTACTTGACAAATAGATCAATTTTGATTTGAGTTCAATGATTGGACAACTTAATAGAATTTATTAAATTTTATTAACACTTCATAATTTTAACGTTAGTTTGGCTTAACAATTCAACTAATTTTTAATGGTACATTCATAACATTGTGAGTTTGCCTTAAGCTGTCAATGTTTTAGTTATTATGTTACAACTTTATACATTATATTTTTACAGATAAAGCTATCATAGTAGATGAAATTATTTCTTATTGTAGCGGTCCAAATTAATAAAATAAGCATCTATATCATTTAAAGCATCTATAACTTAAGTAAGTATTAATTTCAATTTATTCAGCTACCCTATAATAGAGAGCGTCATACAATCTTTTCCAAATCTGCATCAACTGCCTCAGCATCGGGTACAAGCATTCTAATTCGATATCGCGTATCGACTTGCCTATTGCTTGTACTGCTTAAATTCGAGTCAGCCAAATCGCGCTTAACTAATTTCCTAGGCTCTAGGTTTCTGATTTCACTTGCACTGTTAAATCTACATACAAGTCGAGACAGAATTTGAATAATCTATCAGCCTTTTTTCTCCATATTTTCTTGTAATGATTCGTTTATAGAAGTTGGGCCAGCCAGCGTTATTAATATATAAAACAAACTGGTACTTGGAAACCGACTCAATTATTTTATCAACTGGTTCCATTTTTCCCAATTTTAATTATGTTTATATTTCAACAAACTAAATATGGCAACATTGCGCAGGATAAGATTAGGTTATGCTCACTAATTCTAAATAAGTCTAAAGGATGACATTTCTGTTTATATGGCTTAAGCGGATTTGAACCATATTGTTTTACAATGTTACTTCAACCAACAAAATATTACCTCCCTCCTAGCTAAACTTCATAGTTTGGAGGTACCATCAGCGTTTCCAATATAAATATAGAAGTATTTTACTGGTTGAGTAACTTTCTAGCTAAGTCGAATGTTAATTTATAATTTAGTACTCAAAATGAAATAAGATTGAATTTCCTGATCACATTCTACATCTACATATCCAGTTTTGATTCTCATATTTCCCATTTCTCGTTTAACTGAGCGGTCAGAGTCGGTGATCCTCCATATTGATGAAAGCATACCGACTTTTATTAATTACTAGCTGCCCCGGCAGACGTTGTTCTGCCCTATTTTTTCTAAAACAACACAACATTGATTTTTTATGTTAATAGTTCCTCCCCGACAGACTTTGTTCTGTCAAAAGTTATTGGC
>WYDF02052008.1:0-12067 GCA_009867245.2 Adranes taylori
CTGACCGGGGGCCCCTTCCGGCTGGGGGCCCGTGGCATTTTGCCGACTTGCCACCCTGTAGTTACGCCACTGATAATGTCTTAGAACAAAGTTCCATTACAACAAAGTCACATTACTGGGATACTAATCAATCACTTGGTACAGTTATAAAATATGCAAAGTCCCGAAACAAATTTCAACTTCTTTCATCCAAACTATATTTCAACTTTCCGAGAAAGCCAGATAATGCAAGCAAATTATATTATGTAGATGAACTCGTTCTTTGTCTGAAACACACACAATCCAAAGCATTCATGAAGCCAGGCGAAGTTCAAGGACGGAAGTTGCTTAAAACAATATCTACCCCTCAAAATGGTGAAAAGATGAGTCAAACTGTGGGTGGCAAAGATGAGAGCAGAGGTTAAGAACAAACCGTAGGAAAAGCCGTTATAACCAAACATACAAGTAACCAAACTTACTACCAGGAACATGAATTGATACCGTATTATCATTAATTCGATTAATTAATAATTTGTCAAATCAATCAGTAATTCGTTAATATAAATATGTGAATTGATTAATTACATTCATCAAACAAATATATTAGATAGTTGGTATTACTTTTTGTAGAAGTTTAGCTATAAGTAATAGAATTATTTTGTAAAACTGCATATATATATATAGTGTTAAATTGGCTACCAAAATGGAAGGGAAGGGTAAGTACGTATTTCTGGCATTGGTGGAAGCCCTCATCAGAACCGTCTATTTCACCTATCATCACAGCATCAGTTAATGGAAACCAAGCTCTGCATCAATGCACCACATGCGACTTGCTCTGACAATTTGAAATCTGTTTATATGAATATTGTGTATGACTAACTGCATATAATGTGTAACACTGAATGCATACGTTATTACATAGATGTTATTAAATTATATGCTGTTGAACGAAAAAATTAAAGAAACAATCCAATAAGGTAGCAACCATTCGAAATAATTAAATTATTGTTGGTAAATTAGGAGCTTAGATTACATAAGGTTCGCCTAATTTAAAATCACCACCGCTAGATCATCCCCAGATGTAGCTTAATGCGCTACACACGCATTTTAAATCATAACATCTATGTAATAGCGTATGCATTGAGTGTTACACATTGTATGCATTTAGTCATACACAATATTCATATAAACACATTTCAAATTGTCTGAGCAAGTCGAAGAAGTCGAAGGTGGTGCACGGATGCAGAGCTTGGTTTCATTAACTGATGGTGTGATGCTAGATGAAATAAATGGTTCTGATGACGGTTTTCACCAATGCCAGAAATACGTATTACCCTTGCCTTCCAGTATTTTAATTGTTTAAGCCAATTTGAAATCCTTAAACAATATATATGCTTTAAATTCTTTAACAATACACGCATCTATACAAATAAGCCATTAAACATGTTGACCGAAACGACTAGGCAGGCGGCATCCGCTCGTCAAATCTTTGAGTACAGGCCGCCAGACATAAAACTACAGCGGTACGCTCTTATGTATAAGTAAACGATATTTTTTTGCATCTCCAATATTCGCAACTACATTTCTTTCTTCTACCATTTTAGAACTACCGTTTAGCTGATTTCTTTTATCTATGAGGATTTGTTTTAACTGCAATCGTATCGACTATTTCACCCACCACATTTTCTGAATAAAGGTTAAGATTTGCACCCTTGGTGCTTTCAACAAATCTGATTGGATGATAAATTTGAACAGAAGGCGTTTTCTATGCATACTTCTAGATTTTAATCGCATCAAGCTACGACTTTCACCGGTGATGTGACCTATCTCCGTTGGGAAGTTACCATTATTTGCATTTTATTACATAACCGTCAACAAAAGCAATACAACTTTGATCCTTAATTTCCTTAACGTACTAGGAAGAGATTTTTGATTGGTCGGAAGTACAACCTTCCTACGAATTTTATAGCAGAAATTTCTTTTCAAAACGATGACCAACCGAAGCCTTCCTTCTCAGAAAATTCACATGAAAGAAGCCCTTCAAGCTAGCTTTTCTCCGACGCATTTTTGGTCTGAAGCTAGTAACTGTTGACGTGAGAAATCACACACTGTGCATATCTGAATTATCCATTAGATAGTCAACTTATTCTTGTAGACGTGAGAAATCACACTTTTGAATCTGTTGGGATCTACAGTAAGCGCCATTATCGAAATCACTTATTATTATTATTCTTAAACTAAATTAAATTCATCTACAGTCATCACAAAAATTCTAGAACCTTCGATTTAGGTACACTCTTATACTCCACTTACAAATTTCTGCTGAATCTTCCGATCTCTCGATACTAGCATCTAACTTTAAATTCTTCTCTTGTATCAATCTTTCGTATCTTTTCCGTGAATCCATGTTTAATGAAGAAAAGAGTGGGAGGAAGAGAGACATCAAACGTCTGGAGTACCAATTAAGCCGAGACAAACGCGACAAGACACCGGAAAGGCCGATCAAGCTGCACCGTCCTCACACGCCGCGAATGCTAACAAACATTCCTGATCACGTCACTCCATCGAAGCAGCAGGAAGAATGAACGACACCCCATGGCTCACCGTTACTTCCTACAGATCCAGGCGATGTGTCATTACCTCCCAAGCCCGCAAAGGGTGGCTCTACAAGGTAACACGTGAGGAGCATCACCTATTCTGGTACCATTTCGGTGAGACCAAATCGACCTTACATCGCTACAACAAATACCTTCATTTTCTACGCCATAAAGTTTTACTATCTTCAAGAATTTACTTCACCATCTTCGTCACATTAATGGGCCAGATCCATCTACAGTATCTGCGCTAGAACTTCGTCAATCAATCATTCAACTCAATCGACGTAATGGACAGATAGACGAAAAACCTCATCATAACCAGAAGAACATATTAATTACCAAAAATCTAATTATCTTTAGATCAATATTTTTTATTTGCTATTTTGATAATGGAATGGAATCATCCTAACAATTTTGCATTGTATATAGAAGCTAACTATTGTCGTCATTTAAAAGCGCGCTTCAAGTCATATATTTGCTGTTATAAATATTAGAATAATAAACAAAACTTATATCTACCTGTTATTGCGTACGTCATTATAGTGTTTAAGTACTTTTTTATTATAAAAATTAAGAACAAGCAAATTCCTAACCCAACCCTGAAATCTCAAGCAAGAGCATATTTTTGTGTTACAAACAGAATAAAATATAAAAAGCAGTATACTAGTTATAACAAACTACGATCCTGCTTTAATTAGAATAATTATTTCTGTAACAGATCTTCTAATTAATAATAGCTTCAAACATTTTTGAAACTTCATTAATTAAACTTATTGGTCTTCTATTTTTTAGATGCAATGGATCCTTATCATTTTCCGGAATGTCGTTAATGAAGAAAATAAGAAGTGTTACTCCAAGTACTAGATCTTGAGGTACACCGTAGTTGATGCATTCTAAAGTCATGTCTCCTCCAAACTGCTAAGAAGTAAGTAACTATCTTCTATCACTCAAAAAGGACTTTATCAACTTGTAGTAGTTCCTCTTATTGAATAGATATTCAATTTGTTTAACAGTCAATAAAAAGCTATCAAAGCTTTCAAAGCAAGATCAAAGTAAAGGAATATTATCAGACACCTGACCTCTGTTCATGGTTCTTAACCATGGGCACCATCGACAAACTGAGTTAACGGAGAGATCAGTCTCTCCCTTATGGAACGGAGAGATTTTACGGAAACCGCATTGCATTGGGGAAAACAATTTCTATTTAGCAAGAAAATTAATTACCATTTCATGGAAAATCATTTCCAAGGCTTCACTAATTCCAAACAGAAAACTAACTGGTCTATAATTTACAATCATGTTTGGATTTCCTTTCTCATATAACGGACGGATTTCTTTAAGGCAGCAGGGAAACCCCCGTAGAAAAGAATAAACTAAAAATATATATATACCATGTTAAGGGATTTTTTAAATATATTGAATTTTAATAGCCCAAGTAACGTAAAACACACACATCTAATAGATGCACCCGTTATTTAATTGCACCCGTTTTACATCAGTGTTTGTCATTAATGTGCTCTCGAATGGAATGGAATTCGAAAGCTGTATTCGAATGGAAGTGTATCATCGGCTTAAAGATAATTGACCACAATCTTCTCAACTATGAGACGTCTCTATAGTAGAGCTCTTTCTAACTATGAGAGAATCTTTATCTGATTCACTTACAACTAATATGTACAAGGCTTTATTATACACAATATTAATGATTAATAATGAGTTGTAATAATAATAATAAAACACCGTGAGGCGTGATTAGAATATATTTTTATATCTTCATAAAAGTCGTGTTGAAATTGACCCTCATAGAGGATACGATTAATATTAATTTATGATTTTACGTGTGTCGTGATACAAGGGTGATAAGAAATTAAATTAAATTCATGCAATTTCTAATGCGCAAAGCGAATTAGAAAAATTGTTAAAAATAATTTTATGTTTAAAATACCATATATTTGTACAGAACTGTATGAAATAATTCGTTAAAATCAAGAATGGGCCAAATAATTAACAACCTGTTATAAATAAACCTGTCTACTATTGGGAAAAAAAGTAAAATCATTTAATGGGTAACATCAAGTGGAGTTCCGAACCAGCTGCTTCATCCGTCCAAAGATGGAAGGTCAGTATCGGCTGTGGTAGCCTGAAGCAGTATGGGTAGTCGACGGACCCAGGAATTATATCTAATGGATGCCGAAACAGATAAAATACAGACAACAAATAGCAATTGCGAACCAAGGGGAAGGGCGAAGCCAAGGGGCTAGAAAGCTAGCTGCCAAAGGGTTACAAAGCGCCGTTAACATCAGATCAGCAGAAAAGACAATAATTCCAGCAAGGACTAGGCCGAGGCGTGAGAGGGGTCAGAGGGACTGGAACGGTAGAAGAACATTGGCCAGAGATAAAAAAAAATCAACAATGCAGGCTGCAATTCATGTACTTGAGTACGAAGTACCAAGAAAAACACAACCGTGGGTTGATCGGGATTGTATGAATGCACTGGAAGAAAGGAGACGGACAAGAGAGGAAATACTGCAAACAGATATTTGAGGGAATCGGCATTATGAAGCCAGAAGGAATGCGAAACTAGTGTGTAGATGAAAGAAAAGAAAACTGGAAAACGAATGTTGCAATCGAAATGAGGTCACAAAAATATACGAGAGGTTGAAGGGTATAATTAAGGTATTCGTACCGTGAATATCTTACTGCAAGGCAATGGACGGGTCGCTATTGGCGGAAGACCGTGAGGTTGGGCAGAGTACTTCTCGGAACTACTAAATGATAAACCAGTAGACGCACAGTTCGACATACAGATGACGGTATGAGAGAAGAAGAGTCGAAGGACAGCTACAGAAGTCCAAAACAATCAACAAGAAGTACCCACAGAGTTATTTCAATACGAAGGAGAGGGTTTAGCGGAAACGGTGCATTGTTTGTGCAGCTATTGAAAAACATCTGGGGTGACGAAACCATGCCTAGACAGTGAACACAGCCATATTTGTATCAATTCATAAGAAAAGGGACAGACTTAGAGTACTAGCAGCAAAACTAACTAAAACCAAAGTGGGTTCCGCTCGAACCATTCAACTACAGATCAAATGTTCAAAGTGAGAATTATATTGGCAAAATGTTACGAATGGTTATTGATTTCCGTGGAACTTATGACCAAATTTGAAGAGGTCAGTTATACAGAGTTATGCAGCAAGAGTTTGCAATACCGACCAAACTAATAGAGCACCTAAGAATGACGCTATTGGAAGCATGTAGCAAGGTGATAGTTAAAAGGGAACTGATGGAGAGTTTTGGTGTAGGAAGAGTCGTCAATCTGGGAGATTCACTTTCTACACTTCTGTTTAATTTAGCGCTCCAAACCGTTGTGAAAAAAGCATCTGTAAATCCTGGAAGCCGCAAATATAATAGAACATGTCAGCACCTAGCACTTGCAAATGCCACAGATATGGTGGCCACCAGACCATAATCATTAAGGCAGAACCACGGATTTTGAAGAGTTTGAAAGGGTTGACAACTTTAAATACGTGGGAGGCATTGTAACGGAAGACAACGAGGTCACAGCTGAAATCAAGGCTAGAATGCTGGCTGTAAATAAATGCTGGCTGGAAAATACAATTTCCTCAGGGTACTCAAATGCTCACCCATATCGAAAAAGCTGAAAATCAAAGACTGCAGAACTATCATAAAGTCAGTGGTTACATATGGTTCGGAAATGTGGATGCACTAAGAGTTTGGGAACAAAAGGTCCTGGGGAAAATCTCACAGATGATCAATGTTGGACAATACGCACGAACGCCAAACTGGAAGCACCTTAACAGAAACCATTCATTATAAACGATATTAAGGCAGGCAGGCTCAGGTCACTGGGTCATGCCGAGAGGATGAAGGGATACTGGGTATCGAAGAAAGTCATAAAAAATTGCTGAATATTGCAGGCGTCAAACGACGGGCGGAATGATGTACTAGCAGCAGCAACCAAGTTCTCAACGGACTGTAGAACCAGCGAAACAAAACGAAAGTTTAAACTTTTTAATTAAATTTTGAATGATTGTCTTCTTGATGAACTTGTCAGCGCTTCACACCTCATATCAAAGTAATCTATCTTTTGTATCCGTGTATTTCTAATTTTCCCCAGCCCATTTTATCTAATACTTATTGAGCGTGTGCATTTCAAAATTAAGTAAATTGTAGTAATATAAGCTGCTAGAAATTTTTATATTTATCTAGTGCTCTACTTACGTTTGTTATGGGATAACAAATTCCATGTAAATTCATTAAATTAGTTAATGTAATAAGTAATCCTAGAATATAATATTAATTGATTAATCAAATTTAGTTCAATTCGGATAATATATAAATTCGCTAAATGAAAGTTCAATAAACAAGAAAAAAACGTAAATGTTTAATACCAATGTAGTGGAAAGAAATTAAGACGCGAAACGTGAATATCAAACAAATGCGTGCTTAAAAGCATCCGAGGGAAGAAATACGAGGTTACGGGGTAGCACAAGAGCCACTAATTTTGCTTGCAGGTGCATTCGACCGTTAATTTGGCTTCGAGGAATTACTTCCGTAAAAATAACTAATTTGATATTTCAGCATATAGAATTTATTTTTATTGGCTGCCTCTACGTCATTAGCGATTTTCGTAGAATTTCGACAAAAAATAGTGCAATATTGATCCTTAAAATTGCCAACGCTTCAAAGATGTTTTTTCATTAGTCGTAGTTCTAAACTTCCTAAAAAGTTTAGAAGAAGTTTCTCTTAGTCTACGCCACTCGAGTCGCCGATTGCACAAAGACCTACTCAATCCAGCGTTACTCAAACGTGTTAATTCGTTACTAAATGAATATTTAACACATCTCGGCTGGCATAAGTCACATGTGATCAGATCTATTTCTTGCACTGCGGACTAATTAGCGGTCTTGAATTCGGTTTGCTTTCATTACACGCCAATAGTAATTTACATATTTCATTTATTTAAACTGAGTACACGAATTCAGGGCTAAATTGTTGTATAATCATCAGGTCAAATATATTATATCATTATTTCGGCTGAATCTTTCGTCCTCTTGCCATAGTCTTCTTATTCCCTCACAAATAAATATTAATATAACCCTTCCCTGCCAACTATGTATTCAATGCGAAAACATGTAGGTCAACGTCAGAGGAAGAAATTGGATAGTTTTTGTAGTGGAGTTAATTTTTCCACAATCAGTTAAAAAGTTGTTACGGATTAAAATTTAACCCGTATTTAGATTCATTCACAAATTAGAATTTAATTGGAATTAGGCTTAATAATTTTGTTTTTGAATCATTGAAATTACAAAACTGTAATTATTTGTCTCCTAGTAACAAACACTGAATAAAGAAGGTAAAGTACGCTAACATTTTCAGTGCCACAACAATGCACATGAAAATACCGCACAGGTTAAAGGCGCGTGTGACTGCGGGAGAGAGAGAGAGAGTGAGGGGGGGGGGGGATTATTTGGGCAGTGAATTAGTCATATTTGAAATGTGACAGATGGAAGTTTAATTAATCTAAGTGCATCTGATAGAATTAATCACATTTTTCAAAGGATTTAGACCTCAATTAATTCTCAAAGATTAATGCTGCGAGTTTTGGTGAATATTTAAACAATAATTTCATCTTATGTACAGGTTACATAAATGTTGGACTGGAAATTCTGGACGTTTAACTAATTGAATCGTTTTTGTTGTATTATTCCAGGAAATTCTGGTTCTTCTGGCCATTGGTTATAATACGGACGTTTGGTTGTCGGTACGAGGTCATTGTACTTAGTACGGCCCCCAGATTCTTGGTACAAGCCGAACTTCGTTTCCTTGTATTGGTTTAACATCGTGTGAACTATTGGAGAGTTCGAATGCTCAGCGGCTTTGTATATATTGCTGTTTGGTTCCTTTTCATTAAGCGTATGTTGTTCTATATAGTGAAAGACGTGAAGTCGAACGGTTGAATTGTTAGCTGCAGCGTGGTGACTAAATTTCATTAATTTGATTTTTAGTTGCATTAAGATCATATACATATAACTAAATTTTATAGAATATGTTTTGATTGTTGTACCGTTGAAACCTACTACTATATCAATTACTTAAATTAATTTAGGTGTAACGACAACAACAACTACAGCGTACTGTCCATCGTACTGTGACAGCGGGATACCAATGCCCCTGTGCGGACGCCAAATCTATGTGACGACCTTCCGTAATCTATTTAATACGCTAACGGGACTCCCACACGCGACGCTGCAAATGGAGAGCCTAGCACCTGTCACAAATGACGCAAAATGTAATAGACTGAAACGGTCTTCGGAAAATGTCCTCGGGCGCCAGGTCAGTTTAGAGTGAGACCGCATTTCTGAACAGATGCTGTTCTTCCAGTCCTCAGAGGCGCTCTGAGGGTTTAGGTATCTGCAGTTGGCAAGTGAACCAAGTGTCCTAGATCTTGCGGGTATCTGCAGTAAACTTATCCACTAATGAGTGAAACACCAATAAAGTTTTAACAAAACCGTCTATTTAGAGAAAACAAAAAAGAAAGATGCTAATAAGTGAATAATAAACAAATGAATACATGTCCAATTACGAATATCAAATCAAAACAATGACATAATAATAATAATTAAAGCAAGTTAATCAAGCGGCGGTATGTCATCACAACAATAATCAATAATTAATAAAAGCGGCGCATAAAGTATAAGCAGTGTATTAATCATTTTAAAAAACAAAAGCAAAATATATGCGGTGATCAAAATAAAATACAGCGAAAATAAGGAAAGCGGTTACTAACAATTAAGAATTAATTTGCAAAAGCGGGATGGGTAGATTCGAATATTTTGGTGCAGGCGGTGGGTACGGTATGAGTTTTAGAACTCACTAATGTTACATAACGTTACTGTTGTCGGCAGGTAGTATTAGCATGGACCAGAGCTGAACATATATGCAGCACCCCGAAGCATGTTGAAGCTACAGTGTCCAAGACCGGTACAAGTCAAACCACACACTCTAGTGAAAGGATATAAGGAAATTTACAACACACTGAAATACGTTGGTCTTGTCGGGTGATTAGCTCTAGCGTACACCAAAGCTGAGCACATAAACAACGTCCCGGAGCGCGATGACGTTGTCCGTGCACAACACTGATATAAATCACAACTATACACTCTAGTTAGAAACAAGGAACTTTATCAACACCCCTTAGTTTGTTGGTGTTGACAGGTGACTAATTCCAGCATACACCAAAGGTGATCACTTTTACAACGCCTCGGAACCCGCCGATGTTGCTTGTGAACAACGCTGGTATAAGCCACAACTATACACTTTAATCAGATGGTGTGTGAAGGAATCACGATGTAACGCCCAGGAGCCCGTCGATGTTACTTGTGCATAGGAGATAGGTAGCGGAAAGGAGTGAAGCTACTAAATAAAATAAAGAAAACATGCAAAATACTAAACAATTTATGCTATACAATGTCTCGCACTAAAGTTACGTTTTAACTCGCGTCGCTGCCCTGCTTCACCGACCTGCTGTCGGAATTTCTTCTGTCGGAATGTTTTGAATATAATGTTTCAAAACTCATCACAGAGCAACACTTTTAAGTAAATAAACGGATTATAGTCTAAGAATTACTATAACCATGAAATATAATATTAGTTCAGAAAGATATGTGATTTTTTGGTTTGCAGGTTTGCTTAACCTTAGTTAAAGTACAATGTAGTCGAAACGCTTATAACACTTTATACATTTAGACGAAGGTCATTCACTAACAAACATAATAATGCAACAAGTACATGATATAATTTACATTATAATGAGCCAAGAATTGACTTAAATCATAAATAGATTTCAACTATCATTTCTAAATAAATGCTTCATGCGTACAATTGCTTTTATCAATTACTTGGCGCCCACATTTAATATCTGTGATAAGGTTCTAATTCCATTTTATCGGTGATATTAAAATAATAGTTTTTCGTTAAATTACTTAATACGAGGGGTTCGTTGCATAATTTTCGTTTAATTTCCTTTATGATTCCAGATAAAAACGTTTCGTTTTCATTGTTTTATTGTTTACAAATCTTATTGTTTTTTAACAGATTCCTTAGAATTAATACATTTATAAAATCGGCAAAACCATTTCGCAAAGCATTCATTCCACTCTGCAGTCCAGCCAACTAAAGAATAAACGCAATGGCTCATTAATTTGACGTTAATTCGAAGCTAGCTGAAGTTAAATTTCTTGGTATTTGGGTGGACAAGAAATTAAATTTCAAACATCGCATTAATATGCTAATCAATAGTTGTTACAAAAGTTTAAACATTTAAAAATCTCTGATCTCCAAATACTGGGGAGCGGACCCTAATATTGCGTAAGCCTTTATTCGGTCAAGTATTGATAATGATTCGATTGTTTATCTAGACTGTTCTAAGAGTATCCGGGAAAAAATCGAAGAGGTTTTGGAGCCTCCTTTACAGATTAGAATATTTTTTCTTTCCAGCAAATACATTCTTAACCTCTTTTACAAAAATTATCCTATTTTACCTGAAATCTCCTCCTTGAACGAGACCTTACTCGACATCTTGTATAGAAGAAATAAGCCTTTTCCACTATCCATTAGGGTTACGAGATATTAAGGATCACCCAAACCAACGCGAAACATTCGTAGTCGCCGTGAATGTTTCGCGGCGTATTAAAACGCTACCCATTAAAAACAATGGTCAAACCTATACAGCTGCGAAACTATGGTGCCTACATGTCTCGCCGCAGATGACGCAAAATTTAATTCGCTGCGAAAAATTTGCAACGACAGTAAATGTTTCGCGTTGCTTTGGGTGATCCTTTAATTTCCATCTTCGATCTTTTAGGTCAAGTGAGATTTTGGGACATTTTATTGTGAAATGAAATCACAGCTCACAAAATTGTTTAAAGGCAACTATATTTATACCATTACCAAGAAATATTTGAACACTACTCACCTTGTTCAGCTTTTTATGGCCTGCTCTCTGAAATAATAGAGAAAAAAAGAATTAGAAGAATTTCTTTGCAATAAAAAAAGTTGTTGAATGAATATCTAACTGAACACATATTAAAATGATGTTATTGACTTATCAATTTAAAATAAATTAATAATCATTAATTCAATAATCCGCTTCTAAAACAATATAAATCGGTGAATAAAATTAATTGTATATAATTCATGGAACTTGAAAAAAACTTGAAACTATTCATACTAGACAGAGACCAGAGAAGGCGCCCGCGCGCTGCGAAATGTATATTGTTCCAGCAGACAGGGGAGAGAAAGATAAGAAAGAGATCGCAAATACAGCCACCGCGCGTGTTTCAAGAGAAGAGAGACAAAAAAGCTATTTTGTTTTATTTTCTCGACAGAATATATATATATATTATATGTGAAAAACGTCGTAAGCAATATTATATATCACTTACTTTGTGACTCGAGTTTCGGAC